>CALNHX010009760.1:0-46648 GCA_940337035.1 Agriotes lineatus
GATGGCGATCTCCGGAGCAACGTGGTGCGCGTGGTTGAGCCCGATTATGCTGACATTGCGGACGAGTGCATCCTGGGAATGGATGTTGTGGATAAGTGTGAGTGCGCTTTGGACCTGAGACGCGGCGAGTTGCACGTGGGTGGGGAGGATCTTTCCCGACACCCAAGAGGGGAGATCGCGGCACAAGTGGTATGGGCGGAAGATGTTACTCTGCAAGGACGAGCCGAGAGGGTCGTGGATGCATACCTGGATGGCGATCTCCGGGGCAACGTGGTGCGCGTGGTCGAGCCTGATGGTGGCAAGAAGCTCACTCATGGTATCCTGGTAGGGAAGACGTTGATGAAGACTGGGCTTGGGGTCCCAGTAAGGATGATGAACGTCAGCAGGGAACTGGCAACCGCCAAGAGGAACCCAATACTGGGAGGGGGCATGGGCCAACGAAAACGGAAGAAGATAGAAGGTATGGTGGCCCGGTACCAAGACATCGTCGAGTGCGGAGATCATCCCAGCGGCCGTACTGATGTAGGAAAACATAAATCAGTTGAGTTTGGCAAAAGAGTCTTGCTGAGGACCGACCATCCTGCTCTGAGATGGCTGCTGCAGTGCAAGAACCCTGAAGGGCAGGTGGCTGAGTGGATCGAGCGCCTAGAAGAATTCGACTTGGGAATAAATAATCGGCCTGTCACAGCCCACCGCAACGCCGATGCGTTATCCAAGAGGCCTTGCCCTGCGGACTGCAGCCACTGTTCAAGACTGGAGAGTCGTGCGGTACCCATTAATCGTACCACTGTGGTCGACAACTCGTGGGAGCCAGACGAGTTGCAGAGTAGCCAGGAGAACAACCCCGACTTGGGCGCGGTTATAGCCTGGAAGCAAGATGGCCGTCGACCTACCTGGCAGGAGGTCCCCGCCACCAACGCAACAGTGGAGACTTGTTGGGCGCAATGGGACTCCTTGCAGCTGGACAACAACGTCCTGACCAGAATCTTGGAAGATGAGGACAGTAGGGCAACGAGATCACGATCGATGGTTCCAAGGAGTAGAGTGGCCGAGGTTCTGCGCTACCTGCATGATTGCTCCTCTGGAGGACACTTCAGATTGAAGAAGACGTTGCAGAAGGTCCAAGAAAGGTTCTACGGGGCGAGCTGCAAAGGTGACGTCCGAGAGTGGTGCCGGAGGTGCGAAGCATGCGCTACGGGAAACGGACCTGTTGGAAGACGAAGAGCTCCGAGGTGGCAGTACAACGTCGGTGGTCCGTTCGAGGGTATAGCCATTGACATCGCCGGACCATGCCCCGAAACCGAAGCGGGAAATAAATACATCTTGGTGTGCATGGGCCACTTCACCAAGTGGCCCGAAGCGTACGCCGTTCCGAAGAAAGAGACCGGTACTGTCACTGATGTTCTGGTGAAGGAGTGCTTTAGCCGTTTGCGAGTCCCCCTGGAGTTACATTGCGACCAGGGCCGGAATTTCGAGTTTGGACCGTTCCAGAAAGTCTGTAAGCCACTGGGGATACGCAAGACCCGGACCACTGCCCTCCATACGCAATCGGACGGCAGGATGGAAAGAATGAACGGAACCATGGGGAAGCATCTGTGCAGGGTGGTTTCCGAGCATCAGCGTAACTGGGACCAGTGCATTCACCTGTTCCTGACGGCATACCGATCGGTAGTACAAGGGACGACCGGCGTCCAGATCGAGGTGTGCTGTTGCGAAGCCTGGAGACCACGGTGGGCTGCTGCTTCTTCAGCCAGTCCATGTGCAAGAAGGGCACCGCCTGCAAGTACCGCCATGCGACCCCCCACAAGAGCGAGAAGACAGGCACCCGACGCAACTCGTTCTGGGACAGAACGACCTAAGGCGGGGGCAGTGTTACGATCCTGAGGGCCGAGGGATGGATGAGTCAGCAGCCTTGGCGATTAATACGCGAGCGTTCCAGAGCTTCTCGAAGCGGCTGCAGAAATATGAGTCACAGCGGTCGAATGCTCGGGAAGCGCCCTTACAACCAGGTGTACTGAATGACTCACGCTCGCTTACGAGATCAACACCTGCGAATGCCGGAATGCATTCGCGAGGATTCTGGAATCTCCCCAGTGAAATATAAATGCGCGGCCTTCAGACCTGGAGGTCAGTTCTGAAATAATTCTGCGGCAGTTAGAACTCACGTCGAGGCTTGTTGGAAGCCCCCATATAAATAAAACCGCGTGTACATAATCTCTCGTGAAGTAATAATAAGTAAATAAATATATAATCGTTAGCGTTTAAGAGTGATATAAATAAATGTGCTAATCCGTACGTAATAGAAATAAATAATAATAGTTGTTAGAAATACGTGTACCGATAGTCGTTAGTGCTTGAATTAATTTGTAATCTGCTTGATAATTCTCGCATGTGCTTGTAAACAATAATCGTAGTAATTCATTGTGTAAATAAATATTTGAACCCATGTTTGTCGTATAATTTTAAATAGCCCGAACGTTAAGAACGTAACAATATTTTAAAAATTTTCTGTATTTTACAAATTTTGGAAAATTATGTTGAATTTTTATTGCAAGAATTTTGGAAAATAACTTTCCTTACATACTTCTTTATACTTCTTTATAATTGATTTACTATTGTTACTTAAATTCTTGAAACATTGCTGAGTGACAATTCCTTATTGGGCGATGACAAATGTGTTGAAATCTTGATTTAAAGTTGATATTGTTGATAGATTGAGTCATAAAATGATAGGTTCCTTTGTGGGTTGAAAGTTGCATGATGGATCTTCTCCTTGTTCCAGCGAAGGTTAAAATAAAATCACTCTTTAATGTGATTTGTATTGATAAATTTTAATTGTATACAGCTGAGCATTTGGTATTCTTCGGTCCTTTTCGATCCTCTGGACATCATAGGGCGTCTGGCGACATTTCAATGACAGTTTTCTTGTAATACAAGGTCGTCAGCCTTGTACTATTTACTCCGTTCCACTAAAATTTATCGTCTTTACACAGTTTAACTGCTTTCATTCTTCTTTATTCTTAGCCATGTCTTTGACTTGAGATCAGGTTAAGTTTAGTTTTTTATATTTTTTGTTAACCATCCTCTTCCATGTTATATTTGGTCTTTCTAATTTTATTTTACGTTTTATAGTAAACTCCGGAGCTTGTCTAGTTATGTCTTCCACTGGCTTTCTAAGTATGTGGCCGATCCATCGCCATCATCTTCGCTTTATATGTTCTTGCTTTGTATTTTCCATAATTCCTCATTTGAGATTTTATTTGGCCAGTACATTTTTAAGTCTTCACAGGGATTTATTTACAAAGGTTTGAATATCTTTTAATTGTATTTCGCTTAATGCCCATGTCTCTGAATCATATAGCAGAACACTCATTACATTTGTATTAAAAATGCCAAGTTTGGGGTTTTTTGATACTTCATTTGAATTTCATATCTTTCGCAACATATTAATGCATTCTGAGCTTTATTAATTCTTAGGTTGACATCCTTGTGGCATTTTCCTTGCTCGTTTATGACATTTCCTAAGTACATAAATTTCTGAACATTCTCTATGCTGGCATCGTCTAATGTTATCTGTCTGTCATCTAATAGATTTGTTTAATGTGTTTCATAGATTAATCATTTTTTGTAATTGATTTCTATTTTCTGTAATCAGGCAAATCTCCACTGTAAACCTTCTTCGTTATCTACAACTTGTGGCATTACCCAATCAATAACAATGAGAAAGAGCAGGGGTGATAAAATACAGCCCCGTCTAACCCCGTTTTCTATAATTATCTTTTCCGATATTGTGCTATTACTATTATGTTCAATCCTTGCGTTGTAGTTTTCGTATAACCATTTAATTAGGCGCACATACTTTGCAGATAAGCCATAATTTTTCAGCACTTGCCACATTTTAGTTCTGTCCACCTTATCAAAGGCTTTCTTAAATTCCACAAATCCTAGATGACGTTCTTTTGCCATTCATTTGCTTCCTCTATAATTATTCTTAGCGTAGCTATGTGGTCTGGACAGGATCTTCTTGCTCTAAATCCAGCTTGGTTGGCTCTGAGTCGACCATCAATCTCCCCTTTTATTCTTTCTAGTATTATTCTAGTTAAGAGCTCTCCAGTTATCGCACACTTTCCTGTCTCCTTTTTTTTGGTATTTTAATAATTACCCCTTCGATCCATTCTACTAGTATTTTTTCTTCAGCCCATATTTTGTTCAATAAGCAGTGTAATATTTTAATATTACATTCTGCTCCTCCTTTAATTAGTTCTCCTGGAACGCCATCTCAATTTCTTCATTTGAAATTTCACTCAAGTTTACATGTCCTTTACATGTGTCGTCAGTGTTCCTTTCTTTTCAGACATTTTTTGTGTTATGTTATACAGTGTTTTCATATCGTTCATTCCTGCTTTTTCGGCTTGTGTTAATAGCTCTTTTCTTTTATCTCTTCTTGCATTCTTCTTCACTTGTTTGTCTTTAGCAACAAATAATTTTTGAAGTTGTCCTTTCTTTTCTTGAGATTTTCCACTTAATAATTTATTTTTGATTTTTTACCTTTCTTCAATTAATCCCATGTGTGTCTTGTCATCCATCCTTTTGTATTTCTTTTTCTTGTTGCTATAATTTCCTCTGCAGTTTCTTTTTCTTATTTCTTTGTAGGTTTCCCATAACTGTTCAATATCTATAATATTGTTTATTTCGTTTCTTTCTTCCAGTTTTACTTTTATTGTTGTTTCAAATTTCTTTTAAGTTTCCTCGTCTTTAAGATATTGGATATTATATTTCCTACATTATTTCTTGCTTTAAGCCTAATTTTAAACTTCGCCCTGAAAAGCGCATCCAACATCTGCTCCCTGCATTGCACGTACATCCATTAGAGAGTCTTTAAATCTCTTATCAATAGCAATGTGGTCAATTTGATTTCTTACTTTTCCTCCTGGGCTTGTCCAAGTCACTTTATGGGGAAAATACTTCCTCTTATAACAAGGCAGTTTGTTGTACAGAAATCTAAAAATAATTTACCATTTTTATTTGTTTCACCTACTGCTTCTACGCCCATTATTTGTTCCCTTCCAGTATTGTCGTTTCCTATTTTAGCATTCATATCACCCATTAATATTGTAGTCTTTTTTATAGGTATTTATGATTTGTAGGCAAATTGTTTATAGAACTATCCTTTTCTTCTTGATCGTCTCTGTTTGTTGGCGCATATATTTTCCTTGAGTATATAATCCATTTATCTTGTTCTAACCTGCATTTGCCGTTTGCTATCCATCTTGTTACATTCAGACCTAATATATAAATTCTGTATTTGTCCATTTCCTATATTATTTGGTTAGTTTTCCTTACTTCATATATCATTCTTTCATTCCAGCATCCAAAAAATTTGTGTTTATTTCTGCTTTTTTATTTAAAATTTCATAATCGCAAGTCCTTAAATCGTAGCGGTCGTCATCTGGTTTTTGTACTTCGGGTTTATTTAATAACAGTTTTTTGAATCACTTAAATTTGTTCTCTTTCATTTTTCATCAATTAGGTTCTGTGGGGAGCGTTGGCTAACTGTTCTTCCTTTTTTCTTGTTCTCATCAGTTAACTGGTCGCTCGTAAAGCTTTCTCCATTAACCACTAACCTGTTGTATATTATGAATGCCCTATTTCCGCCTTCTCTAGCTTTCTTCAAACGTTCTACTAAAATTTTTCTTTGATCGCGCACCTTTTTTGTAAAATCGTCTGTATAATCCAAACTTCCATATCTTTTTTAAGTTCTTGATCTTTCTTGCAATTTTTATCATTTGGCTCTTTTGACTTAACGTCTCGTTTTATTTTGTCGATACTTTCCTAGTTTTATTAACTCGCACGTATAATTTTCTATATGAACACATTGAAAAACACTAACGCTGAGCAGTGTCATATTACTGAACGTCAAATGTGACGGAACGCCATCCAGCATCCTCAATTGTATCATCAGTACGACTGAACGCTGCACGGCGTCAAATTTTCCATATAAAATAATAGTAATCTAGTTACTGCCACCACTGGTACGTACACAGTCATATAATGTCACACAAACATGAGTTATTTGCCCCAAACAGCTCCCCCAGTTATCTACCTCTTCACCACTACTTGCGCAAAACGCTGATAGGCGTGACACAGCTCTATATAAAGTCAGCCACTGTCCTTCAACGTATTCATTTCAATGTCGATATTTCTCAGTAGTACCAAAGAGCATATAATGAGATGCTCTTTGGTAGTACTCGATTTTTTTCTTTTAATTTTAGATCTGACTCTTCCTCTTCATCAGGTATTCCTTGACAAAACTATTTTTCTTTTGCGAACCTCCTTTTCTAGCAACTCTACTCTGACATCCTGTTCCGTTATTAAGTTTTATAGTTTTTGGTTTTCTTCTCGTAGTTCCGCGTTTTCTAGCATTAATCTCTTAAGTTCCTCGTTACATTTGTTTAATTTATCTTCAATACGTTTTGATCTACTGTCCAATGCATCTAGTTTTTTATTTATGTTTTCTAATAGCTTTTCCATGTTTGTATGTACATAAATATGTACATCTGTAGTTGCGTGTAATTTGTTATTGACTTAGCCTTTTCACCTCGCCCGGCCTTACTCTTTATTTAATAGTACCAGTCGCCGCTGCACAGTAGAATTTACTTATATATTAGCACTGCAGGCCTTCCAGGCCCATGGCTTTGTCTGCGATTTTCCTCCACTCTTTCTTGTCCTTCGCCTTGATTCTCTAATTGTCCACATTTAATTCTTTCAGGTCTTGCTCCACACATTCTTTCCATTTCCTCTTGGGTCTACCCTTTCTTCTTTTTTCCCAAGGGTCTTCTAATAACACTTTTTGTGCCACACGTTCTCCATTCATTCTGGCCACATGGCCCCACCATCGTATTCTTTGCCTTCTCACTACCGCCACTATATCCGGCTCGTTGTACAGGCATTTTATTTCCGTGTTAGTTCTTCTTCTCCACCACTGTCCCTCTTTCTTTCCCCCAAAAATTCGCCGCAGTACTTTTCGCTCCCACACCAGTAACCTTCTTTGATCCTCTTTGTTTACGGTCCACGTTTCACTCGCGTATACTACCACTGGTCGGATTATTGTCTTATACACTTTTATTTTAGCCTATCTTGTTACATTTTTAGCACTTAAAAGTTTATGTAGCCCCGCTGCACTTCGATTACCACTTGTGATTCTCTTTTCTATCTCTCGTTTTTGATTGCTATCACCTGTGATTTCTGCTCCTAAGTAGTTGAAGGAATCGACACTTTGAAAGCAGTAGACTTTACCTTGGTCACATTTCACTTTTATGTTATTTTCTCTGTCACATTTCATTTTCCCCACAGCCATATATTTTGTCTTCTCTTCATTAATATGTAGTCCATATGTTTTTGCATTTTCATCTAGTCTTCTTATTAAAGCCTTTAGTTCTTCCTTAGTTCTTGTTATCAGGGTAACATCGTCGGCGTACGCCACACACTGTTGCGATCTACTATATATTGTCCCTTTCGTGTTCACTTTAGTGTCCCAGATATTTTTTTCCAAATCAAATTGAACAGAATTGTGGAGAGTGGGTCCCCGTCGTAAACCACTATTAACTTCGAATTCCCTCGAGAGACATCCTGCTACCCTAACTTGGTTCTCTGTTCTATTTAAGGTTACTTTCACTAATTTTGTGATTTTGCTTGGGACACCTAGCTCTTCCATTATTTCAAATAATTTCCTTCCCTTGACGGAATCATAAGCCTGCTTGAAGTCTATAAAAATAATGTACAGCTGTATATTCCTTTCAAAACACTTTTCCTGTATTTGCCGTAATGTAAATATGTGGTTCACTACGGATCTATTAGGTCTGAAGTCACACTGGTACTCGCCCAATATCTCTTCGGCATATCTTTGCAATCTTCTTGCTATTGTTTTTGACAGGACTTTATACACTATATTTAAAAGGGCTATGCCTCTTTAATTCTCTAGTTGATGTTTGTTACCTTTTTTATATATAGGGCACAGAACTGCTTTCTGCCATTCTTTCGACATTTCTTCCTTTTTCCAAATTTCTTTTATGAGCTTGTGTATTTCCTTGTGCAATGTTTTGCCTCCATGTTTAATTGTTCTGCTCTTATTCCATCTTTCCCAGAACTTTTGTTACTCTTCATCTGTTTTATAATTTCTTCTACTTCATCCAACGTTGGGATTTCTATATTATCGAATTTTGGTTCCCTTAGCCTTAGGTTTACTGCTTCTTACTCAATGTTTTGTTCCTTGTTTAACAACCCTGAGAAATACTCGGCCCATGCTTCCATTACATCCTTTTCCCCTCCCACTAAATTACCTCGTTTATCTTGGCAAAATGTTGTTCTGGGCTGATATCCTCCTTTGATGCTCCTCACTTCTTTATAAAATTTTCTTATTTCGTTTTTATTGTGGGACTCTTCCAATTCATCTAACTTTTTTGCTTCATACTCCCTCTTCTTTGCTCTGCAGATTCTTTTTGCTGCCTTCTGCGATTTTTCATATTCCTTCTTAGCTTGTACAGTTTTTCCTTCCAACATCTTTATTCTTGCTTTTTGCTTTATTTCTTTTTTGTAGCGCTTCTTCACACTGTTGATCATACCATACTTTGTTTGTTGTCTCTGTCTTGTTTCCTAGTATCTTTTCTGATGCTTGGCATATTGCTTCCTTGATTTCACTCCATTTAACCTCTATATCTGCCTATGCTCCTCCTTTGGATAATTTTTCTTCTATTTCGCATTAATAACTGCTTTTCACCTCCTCTTTTTCTAAGTCACTAATATTTCGTTCTTGTCTTTTAGCTCTTATTGATTTACTTTCCTTGGGCGGTGTATTGTGAGTTGCTTTTAAAAACCGTTCAAAATCTACCGTCTATGAAAATGACTAGAAGTTTCAAAAATTTCAATCTTGACTCTTTTTTAACAGATGTACAACAAGTAGCATGGCAAAATATTTTCTACATTGACGAAATAGATCAAAAAATTGCCTATTTAAATTACAACATCTTGAATATTATTGATAAACATGCTCCTGTAAAAACAATTAAATGTAGGTAACAATAAAAAAATCACAATGGTTAACAGATAACACTAAATTGTTAATGCAACTTAGAGACAAAGCTTATAGGAATTTTAAGAAAACGAAATCATCAAGTCATTGGAATTACTATAAATCGCTGCGTAATCTAACTTATAAAACTGTTAAACTAGAAAAAAAGGCTTATCTCGAGCATAAACTAAGTAATTGTGATTATAAGAGTATGTGGAACGAACTGAAAAAGTTAAACATAGCAACTCGCAATACGTGCCATTTTTTACCGCTGCACCTACAACGGCCTGAGGAAATTAACGATTATTTTCTCTGTAGCATAAATACTAGTGTTAACAGTGTTAATAACGATAATTATCATGTTCACAACCAAGGCTTAAATAACTTTAAATTTTACTCAGTAGGTACTGACATTGTATTAAAAATTATCGATGATATTAAAAGTAACGAGTATGGCTGGGACGGTTTGAATATTAAAATTGTTACACTTTTTTGTTCTAAAATTATTCCTTATATAACTCATATTATTAATTGTTGCTTATCTACTAGTACTTTTCCAAAGCCGTAGAAAAAGGCCGTAGTTGTGCCCATTCGGAAGATATCTGCCCCGCAGGAATTTGGGGATTTGCGGCCAATTAGTATTCTCCCTGTCCTGTCAAAAATTTTGGAGAAAGTAATAAATTTTCAATTTCGTTCTTATTTGGCAGATAATAATATTTTACCAACACACCAATCTGGATTTAGATCTGGTTACAGCTGCACTACCGCCCTGCTCAATGTTACTGATGACTTAATGACAGCAACTGATCAAAATAAAATGTCTGTGTTAGTTCTTTTAGACTCCAGCAAAGCTTTTGATACCATCGATCACAACATTTTGTTAACAATTTTAAAAAACATTGGTCTCTCAGATAGTGCTGTTGCTTTAGTTAGAGATTATTTGACAGACAGGGAACAGAGCGTCAGGCTGCAGTTGGAGTCGTCAGCATACAGATCAGTAACTAGGGGCGTTCCACAAGGGTCTATTCTAGGTCCACTTTTATTTACAATCTATACACATGGTCTTTGTGATATAATTAAAACTTGTTCACTGCATATGTATGCTGATGATACACAGCTGTACCACTCTTTTGAATACAACGATTGGCAGCAAGTTTTGAGCGAGGTCCAAGCCGATTTAAACGCCATTGCTACGACATCTTTAAATTACCATTTGACAATAAATCCTCTAAAATGTGTGATAATGATGTTTGGCAATAAACAGAGGGTGGAAGAATTAAGGTCTCAAGTACATTTAAGCATCAATAACAAACTTATACCTATTCGGCCTGAAGCAAAAAATCTTGGTTTGACTCTAGATAATAGTTTTAGATATAATGCTCACATAACTCGATGTGTTAAGCAAGCATACGCCTGTTTAAAATTACTTTATCCACATAGACGATACATTTCACCAAAAATTAAGGAATTGCTTTGCAACACTCTAGTTTTAAGCCATTTTAATTTTTTTTATCAACTATATGGACCTTGCCTTACTAGGGAAGCTTCTGAGAAAATTCAACGAGTTCAAAATTCATGATACGTCTTATCTACGGAATCCGGAAATTTGATCATGTTTCACACAAATTGTCAGATTTATCATGGCTAAATTAGTGGAGTACTTGAAATCTGACAATGGCTTGGTAACGATTCCGGCCATTATTTTTTTTAAAATTTTTTTATATATACTTTGGGTCTGTATTTATGTCTGGAGGTGAATGTGATCGCACTATTCAATGGAGGAGGGGATAAATTGTCCCGAAAAATGTGCAAAAATGGGTTTTTCACGGATGCCTTCGACAATTCAATTCGAAATAAAAAAACGTTCGAATAAAAAATAGAGCTATTCTGAATACAAACAATTTGAGCTTGGATTTATGAAAATCGGTTAACCGGTGCGAAAGTTACAGCCCTTTGACCGAGCTCGCCCGTTGGAATTGTTTCTCAGGGATTTCCTACTCAGGGCGGTCGGTCGGATCCTGTTTTTGGGGGGATGGCATGCAATTAGAGCGTCCGTTTTTTTAAATTTATAGATTCACAGGCATACGAGAAGATGTGCCACGGGTAAGGTGTTCGCTCTAAAGGGGGCAGAGGGGGAGGGGGGGCCTCGAAAACCCATTCAAACCCGCCTAATTGCCTCTGTAATTGGCCTATTTTAAAAATCTTAACGCCAAAAAATCCCGCGCTGTGCCTCCTTTACCCAACACAAAGCATTTTAAAAACGGGCGGTAAATAAAAAAATTATAGCAAAAAAGCCTTTTTTATTAATTCTTTTTTTATTAAAATTTAATTTTTGGGGGTAAGAAAAAGCGAAGGGTGTAAAAAACTACATGATGGGACGCAGTTTTTTTCCCACAATCTGGACTCGGGCACATTTTTGTCCGGTGGTAAGGGGGCGAGGGACGGGGGGTCAAATTTTCCCGCCCCTAGCAGAGAGACGGAAAGGATTACAGTGTTTACACTTGGTTCATAATGAAGATCTATCGTTCCTCTTCATAATATATTTGTCTCAATTTTCTACGTTAATTAGGGCCTGCAGGAGCCCGAGATACAAATTAGAATCTGCAATGCATTTTATGCCGCGTAGCACGTGCAACCAATAAGACAGTAGAACAATGAGCGTAAGCCACGCCCCGGCATCCCGCTGCTACTCGGCATAAAATGCATTGCAGATTCTAATTTGTATCTCGGGCTCCTGCAGGCCCTAATTAACGTAGGAAATTGAGACAAATATATTATGAAGAGGAACCATAGATCTTCATTATGAACCAAGTGTAAACACTGTAACCCTTTCCGTCTACCTGCTAGGGGCCGGGAACTTTGACCCCCCGCCCCCCCTCCTAACCACCGGACAAAAATGTGTCCGAGTCCAGATTGTGGAAAAAAAACTGCGTCCCATCATGTAGTTCTTTTACACCCTTCGATTTTTCTTACCCCCAAAAAATCAATTTTAATTTAAAAAAAATTAATAAAAAAGGCTTTTTTGCTTTAATTTTTTTATTTACCGCCCGTTTTTAAAATGCTTTGTGTTGGGTAAAGGAGGCACAGCGCGGGATTTTTTGGCGTTAAGATTTTTAAAATAGGCCAATTACAGAGGCAATTAGGCGGGTTTGAATGGGTTTTCGAGGCCCCCCCTCCCCCTCTGCCTCCTTTAGACCGAACACCTTACCCGTGGCACATCTTCTCGTATGCCTGTGAATCTATAAATTAAAAAAACGGACGCTCTAATTGCATGCCATCCCCCCAAAAACAGGATCCGACCGACCGCCCTGAGTAGGAAATCCCTGAGAAACAATTCCAACGGGCGAGGTCGGTCAAAGGGCTGTAACTTTCGCACCGGTTAACCGATTTTCGTAAATCCAAGCTCAAATTGTTTGTATTCAGAATAGCTCCATTTTTTATTCGAACGTTTTTTTATTTCGAATTGAATTGTCGAAGGCATCCGTGAAAAACCATTTTTGCAAATTTTTCGGGCCAATTTATCCCCCCGTCCATTAAATAGTGCGGTCACATTCACCTCCAGACATAAATATAGACCCGAAGTATATATAAAAAAAATTTAAAAAAATCATGGACGGAATCGTGGGCCGTTTTTCCAGTACTCCACTAAATATGAAAAACAGAAGGTTGCTGAGTGCTGCTTGTCTTTATCATAGAATAATTACTGAAAAGTGCCCTCCTTATTTATATAATAAAATATTTTTTCGGGATGATGTACAAACTTTAAATTTGCGATTCAAAGGTGGGATAACGCCGCCTCTTCATCGAACAGCTCTATATGAAGGAACATTTTCTTATAATATTTACAAAGTCTACACTCTCATCCCACATTTATTTAAAAATTATTCTTTAAAACAATTCAAAAATAAATTTCGATAATTTTTGCTGAATACGCAAACTGTATAGCTCTTCTTCTTTTAATCGTTTAAATTGATAAAAATACGTGAGATGGAAGAAAGCAATAAATTATCCTGTAGTTTTGCATGTGTTGTTTTTTATGTCTTAATGCGAAAAAAATGTGTTCTTTCTAATATACAGGGGTCCAATGGAAGAACAGCTACTGCGCTGCAGTAACTGATTTGGGTCCCTGAGGTTTTCCAAAACAATTTTCTTATATATATATATATATTTATGTCATATTGTTATGTAATTAGGAACACGAATAAAATTATTATTATTATTTCTTGTTTAATATCTGCCTTTACCAGAAAGTGATCAGAATTTGCGTCTGCTCCTCTACACACCCTTATGTTTCTTACCGACGCTATATGTTTCTCCTCAATTATTACATGGTCAATCTGATTGACTGTTTTTCCATCCGGGCTTATCCACGTACTTTTATGGATCTCTTTGTGATTAAAGTACGTACTTGCAACTCGCATCCTCCTTCCAGTAGCGAAGTCTATCATTCTTTCCCCGTTATTGTTACTTAGTTCATGTTTGCTGTAGCTCCCAATCGTTGGCTTGTAAAATTCCTCCCTACCGACCTTCGCGTTAAAGTCACCCAATATAACTTTCAGGTCATATTTTGGTATTTTTTCAAATTCTTCTTCCAAACTTTCGTAGTACCTGTTTTTTTCTTCTGGCTTTCTCTGCCGATGGCGCGTGAACGTTTATTATACTGATCTTTCTATATATTCCTTTAATCCGTAAATAACGCATTCTACTACTTATTGGCGTGAAACGTATTACCGTGTGCTTCAGCTGCCGTCTGACCAAAAAGCCTGTTCCCAACCTCCTGTCCTCCGCGCAGCTGTTAAAAAAGGTATATCCCTCTACATCGATTATTTCCTGCCCTTTCTGGTTTGTTTCTTGGATAGCCATTATATCTATTTTGTACTTTTCACTTTCTTTAACTAGATTCTTTAAAGCTCCTGTTGTGTACGTTCCTCTTACATTCCATGTTGCTAGTTTAACCATTTGTTCATGCACTACCTTTCGTTGCCTCTGGTTATTTTGTACCGTATTCGTATTCCTTTTTCTTTGCGTTTCCGTCGTCATGCTTTCCCATCGTCTATTTTGTTTTATCAGTTTTTTAGATGCTGACTACCCCTCTCCTCCTCCCATTTTTGTTCCTTTAGATTCCACTATATTACTTTTCCATTTATCTCCTGCTTCTGATGTCCAATTTTAACAGTGGCTCTATTTTCTTTTTCTACTTTAGCTTTCTCTCGTATTAATTTCTGTATGGATCTTTCTTTATAAGTCATATCACTATCTACATATAGTTCCTTTCCTTTCAGTTGCGGTTTGTTTTTTAATACCTCTAGTTTCGCTTCCCAATTCTTTAGTTCCACCACACATCTTTTTTCTCCCACTTTGTATATGTTTTTCATCTTCGCTTCCACTTTTAATTCTTGCTTCAGTAGATTTTCCGTAGTTTCCAGTAACCCTTTTCTATCTTTGTTTTCCATATTTATTCCAGTTATTACCACGTTGTTTCTTATTTTCTCCTTTTCGATTCTTTCCAGTTTTGCTTCCGAGTGCTCCAGCCGTTTTGCCAAGTTTTTTTTTTTTGTTAACTTCCTCGCGTAGTGGTCTAATTTCTTCATTATTTTTCTTCATTTCCGTTTTTATTTCTCCTATGTCGCCCTTTATTCCTGTGAGTAACTCTTTGATTACATCCATTTTTTTCCTCGTCTTTACTTTGCTTTGCGACCGGCAATCTGATGGTTTTTTTATTTTTACCGAACGCCGCAAACTCTAACTCAATTGAACTATCCTTCTCTTCCCGTATTCTTTTCTTTGTTACTTCTTCCGATTGTTGCCCTTTGCTGCTTTCGCCTGAACTCCCGTTTTCATTCATCTATCTGCTTTCGTTTTTCCGAACTACACTACTGCTTTTCGCGCTTTTATTTAAATGCAGTGCTCCGCGACTTTGGTATGTCACGCGCGCGCGAACTTGAACCTGGATAAGCTGTTCCGCTTATCTGATCTTGCTCGCGCTTCACCAAAATTGTTATTATCATAAACAGCACACTAATGCTTCCTCTTTCGTTCACAACCCTTAGGTTCCACTCCACTTGTATGCACTTGGGTTTTTAAATCGCGCTTTAGGACACTGAAAAATACAATTTAACTCACGCCGTCGGCAGGGCCGTTAAACATGGTTACGCGCCGGACATTCACTCCAGAATTTACTTACTCTTTTGTTTTATTTTAAATGATTTGTTAATTTCGAATTTTAGTCATCCTACTTTTAAAACTAGTGAAATATTTAAATTTGCACTTCCGTCTATCACTTTTTACCACCGATTTCACTTCTTAACAGCCCATTATTTAAAACGTTTTAATCGATTTAAATTAAGCACGTTTCACACACGTCTGCTTCGTTCACCCGTTCAAACTCAACATTTCTAATTGAAGTTTGCAGCCATTTTTATTTAATGTTTTAAAATGTTCACAGCCAGCTCAATTTTACACATTAATTTTATGAAAAAAAAAAGGTTTAAACCATGACTGCAAACTTCGATTAGAAAAAAAAAAAAATTTAGTTTTATTCCCATCAGTGGCGGTGCAAGAACACCTTGGGCCCCTAAGCAAATATAAAAATGCTCCCCCCCCCACTTGTAAAAAGATTTATATTCGAATATAACGAATTGTATATTTATAATTATAGTATATAAAGTAAACGTTTAACAAAAAAATAAAATAACGTACTGTTATAACCAACAGAAATAGAGTAGTAAATGCCTAACATTTAACACATTTTATAAGTAACATATCTAACAAAATATCAATTAAAAATATAAAACTAAATAAAATCTTCAAGTTGGTATAGGCACCAATACAAAGAAAACTGATGGATAAATATCTACCTAGGTAACACGAGTAAAATAGAATAATATTCAGGTAAAATCCTAAGAACCCATGTCAAAATAGGTAACAAATACTTAGTATTTATTTGTATCATTAATACCTGTAATACGCCGTAAAAATAAATTGATCAGAAATAAAAATGTATCCTTTTGGCCTTATTGACGGCAAATTGTTCCACAAGATTTTTATGTCCATCGTAGACGATGTTTTTTGCCCAATTGACAAAACCGAAGGGTCATGTAGCCTATCTTGGCTGGTAGAATTTCTTAAATAATGTTTTATTAATTTCAACTTGCTAAATGATCCTTCTATTGTGGCTAATGTTACAGGTAGTGTCACGAATAACACCAATCCAGTAATAATCTCACCAAAATTGCTTTCGAGAACACTATACTTATTTGTGTGGGAATAAACTTGTCAGATCTGGAACACTCTTTAAGTAAGGAGATAGCGTTTACAAACTTTTATTATTGAGGACATCAGAATAATTTTTCTGAAGCAAATCACATCGGACCTGTTCAGCTTTTTGCATTCTAAAACGTTTTTCTAAAAATTCAAAAATGTTTGTTAGTTTTTCAAAGCTCTCAAATTAAGGCTGATCACTGATGACGTGATGACTGATAACTGAGAGTGGGGACTGAGGTTGCAGTGCTATCAATCTACACCCAAATGAAGTAGAAGATATCGAAATATTTAATAAGCGAATACAGAACTTACTGGGCCCCCCAAAGGGCCCGGGCCCCTAAGCAACGTTTATTCCCGCTTATGCATATCACCGCCACTGATTCCCATTCATAAAGAGGGCTTAATATTGAATACTAAGTAGGCCACCAATTACAATGCAACAATTGCTTTATTGTAATTCACAGCTTGCTGTAAAGCACTGTTTTAATTCAGATATTTTTTAATAAATCGAAAGATACTTGAAGTAAAAAAAATCTCCATTTTTACAACTCTATATTTACCAAAAGTGGGAACAACATCAAAACCGCTAAAATACATAATTCAACTTTAACTGCGTGGAGTAACAGGATCTTTAATGGATTTATTAACATCGCAAGTAAAGGACACCGTAATTGCATATCTCGTCCCTTTGGCGACTCTCTCCACGTAGTGGACATTTTCGGCGCCAGAAGTGAACATTGCTACACGCCCTTTGCGTGGTTCTAGTGTCACATTATTGGTAGGTTTATCCAGAGGGCCATCTAGAAACACTAATCGTCCACCTTCAAACTCTACGCCGTGATCGGATAAATATAGGAGGGATGTGTAATGGAATGATTCGTATGTTACCTGCAAATAATTGAATTTGATCAGATCTAATTTAACATTCTGTACAGTGCAGAACAGTTTCTTATTTGCTCTACTAGTTAGCCTGTGGTAAGCCGAAAGCGATTGTTAATCTAAACAACCTTCTAGAGAATGTTAAGACATTTAAAGGAACATTAGTAGCAGTATGAGTGGTTTCCAGCTCTCCACGAGCTTTGATCAACTAGTAGAACAATGGAAAAACTTACTTTATCCACATGAACATGCCAATATTCGTCATGCTCAGTTTTAGGCTCTAGACTAGTCAGCCGCGAGAAGAATGTAGGATGCGTGAGGTACAAATTGTCAGCACTAATCTGGAATATTTCCGCGATTGCATTCTGAATCTTGGACTTCACCACCTTATAGACTGCCAGGTCAGCTGCGTTGAATATCTTGTGTGCCTCGTCTATCGAGTAAATATTTACAAACTTTTGGCCATAGGAAAGAGCACCAGAATGCAGGTCTAGTATAGAGGCGCCGCCATCTGATCCGCCCAATGCAATACCTGCAATGAAATAGTAAAAATTAAAAAAAAATTATTTGACAGATCAATCAATTGTATATCAACTAATCTTAGACACTGATTTTGTTTTCCATAGCTGCCTTTGTCCAAACATTTTATTATTGCACAGTAGTTACCTCGTTTGGCAATTTTTAGCAATATATTAGCTTCGTTAGCAGTGACAAGCTTGTCAGAAACGTAGCGTCCACATTTCTTGGGTGCACAGCCAGGAAAGTCTTCAATTTCGTCCAGGTACTCGTCGTCGCACTTGAAGGCCTGGCCTCGCTGCTGCAGGACCTCCTTCTGCCTCGCGAGGCTTGTCTCTTTTCCGCTCTTTGATGTGTACCACACGTACACAATCACACCTACGATGACCACGAACCGACTCCAAATTCTGTGGCGTGAGTAATGTCTTGTCGGTTCTATCTTTCTGCAAAGTAAAAACAATTTTATTTAATAATATACTATACCATACCATCATAAAAATGTTTGCACAACGGCGGCTATGGAAAACAAAATCAGTGTCTTAAGATTAGTTCACATACAATTAATTGATCTGTCAAATGAAAGAAGCATTTATTAAAATGGTGAATAAAAATGTAGCATTCGAGCTTGTATTAACGAATTTCGAAAATATTCTGATTATTAGGCAAAATGACAACTGCTAATTACATTGTTTATGGTTCAAGCAGACATTTACAGCCAACCTTGTATACAAACTTTTATGATGCATGTGCAAATCCTCATATAAAGAACAAATCTCTTAGAAGCAAAATTTATATACGAAGATATCCAGAGCTGTCTGTAGAATTTTGCCGTAAGATATTTCTTGTTTTTATAAGGGCAGAAAATACGTACTCAGTTTTGGTGCCTGTCTGCTGATTTTTGGTATCGTTGGCATCTTTGTTTTGTTTCTCTTTGACTTCTTGGCTTTTAGCTGCATTTTTTCTGGATGTAACGGCCATTCTTTCTTTCTATTAAAAAATGGTTGCGAACATCGGTTATATATCACAAAATTCTACCAGGAACTAAAAGTGTTCGTTAGATTTGTATTTTACTTTGCAAGTAGAACTATTAATAGGTAATGTTTAATATTCGAACAATATTATCAGGAATTTACAGTAAATTGTGTTAATTACACGTTTGTTCACTTGTATCCGGTTAACATTAATCTTTATAGTTTCACTTGAGATGTTATTAATGGTGTTGATCGAGCTATTTGCAAGAAGGTTGTTTAAAGATACAATATTTAACCCGCATGTTGTTCGTTCACTCTTATTATTTACATTAACACAGATTTGGTATCAATCTCCATCGTCAGCGAAGTTGCGGTATGGTTGGGGCCCGGTGTTGACCACCATTTGTGACAGGTTCACAACTTATTCACGGAAAATTAACGTCTACGTTGCCTTTAGATTTACTGCATTGTATCAAGTGTCGTGATGAACAACAATTACGATACGTAATTAAAGACCCTTGCAATTTGCCATTTTGGCAGGTTTCAAAGCTTCTTTCTTTCAAATAAAGCGATGGTGTACCCTTGGAATTAGGTCGCTATAAGCGCCTTTGTGTGGAGAAGGTTGCTTATATTTATTTTGACGTATTTTGAAAATTGTAAATTGGTAGTACTGCAATCGTGCAGCTCTTGCGCGTTTAACTTTATAGTACATCAACTTCCATTGTGCTCTTTCCTGAAAATGGCCTGTTGCCACATAAGACCGAAGACCGTGAGATCCGTAAGTCGGGGCTTGAAAAAGGAATTAATTCCCTAAGCAGTTCTAATCCCGCTGAGCAATTGTGATTTCGCAAAAATGTCTTGCTTTATGGATTTTATGAAGACATTTAATCGTGTGGAGCAGAATTTTCTATTTGAAGATCTTCACCTTAGACACTCGATATAAGACTATTTAGAAATCTATACTATCTAGAGTCTACTTGTGTGAATATGGAAGGTACCTACCTACTTCAATCGATACAATTCAGTTAAGCGTCGAAATCGTTAAGCTTGTGTGTTATCACCAGCAGCTCTCTTTAACTTATATTTCTAGTATATTTTTCCAGAGGTTCTCAATGACTGCAGGGGAAAATATTAATAACATCCGTTATGCGGATGATACCGCTCTCATAGCCGAGAATTTTCAGGATCTTCAGGTACTGCTGGACTTGGTGCTAGTCGACGGAAGGGATTAAGAATTAATATTGAAAATTTACCTCATTGTTGGGGAAATTAACGTCGGCGCACTACAATTAACACAATTAATGTACACAAGGACATATACAGTAGAACACTTGGTATCTTAATTCAAAAGAAAAATACTGGCTTAAATCTAAATATCCCGTAACGCATTTAGATCTTAGAATCAAGTTTTGTGGAACACAAAATTTGTAATACGCATAAGAATGAGAGTGATCCGCTGCTACGTGTGGTTTATTTTGTTGTACGATTGTGAGATATGGACACTAATAGCAGGCATGATAAAAAGGCTACAGAAGAACATTGAAATTTTCCTGGACATATAGACTACTCAAGAAGTGCTGCAGTTGGTAGATAAAGATCGTGAACTTCTCAATAAAATTAAAAAAAGAAAACTTTAATACCTTGGGCATATCGTGCAAGGCCCCAAGTGCCACATGGTCCGACTTATAATTCAAAGATCAATTAAAATTGATTAGACGTAAGAAATTCTTGTGGCTTCGCAATTTGCAATGGACGAACCTAAACGTAAAATATTTAAAGCTGCAAGGAAACGAGGTTTTTAAATTGCTTTCTCCTGGTTGCACATGCCCTACGTAGCTCAGAAGCCAGGATTCGACATTGCCTGATTAATTAGCCACAGCATAGAATTAATTTGGTTTATTAACAGCTACTACATGTCACAGGAAGACTGAAATGTATTGGACAACTAACATATTTGCAATCAAAATGTACAAATAAAGGTTTTTGTAAAGTATTTGGAATAATTGTTATCAGCTGAGGCGGCAGTTGTTACTTGTGCTGGCAACGCTAGAGTCCCTAGAGTCACCAGATTTTTGTAAACAAACAACGACGGTCAATTTATTTGTTGCGTTTAATACGTTAGAAACTGCGATGTTCTTGTGCTCTAGAACTAATTTATGTTTGAGCAATCTTCCACGGCAGCATGAGATTGGCCTTCGGGGAATACCTCCCGAACCCCCTGGAAGGGCCATAGGGGATACTTTATGTGCGTAGGAACTACCACGGCAGCTATCGAGGTTTTTTTCGCTACGTAAGTTATGGTGTTCCTCTTGGGGAGCACTGAATAGAATATTTTTTAGTTAAGTAACTTGGACGGGCCGGGTATTGTTTTCATAGCAGTTGTAGTCTTCTTCTGCTTCTATCATCTTCTGGGGGAACAGAAGTCGGAAAGAGTGGGGTTGAGCTGTGGGTACTGGCTATGCAAACGCGCGTATCTCGGAGCTTCGATGAATCACCAAGTGCTCAGGCTGCGAAGGACCAGTGTCTTTTGTGAAAAAAGTAACATGCTAATTATGTTTAAATCCATAATTTGCACGAGCACAAACGTAAGCTCCTGATTTTCTTTCCGTTTTCGAGTAATTTGCATTTGCAAGCCCGCAAATCTCCGTCAGATTTGATGGCAGCCGAACCTGCCCGGCCAATTTTCTGCTCGGGGACGGATTGTCTGCATTTATGCACCATTTAATTCGTTGCACCCGGCTTTGAAATCTGTTTTATGTACTCAGACTAAGATTTTCCATTAGTAGTAACGCCCTTTTTTGTACGTTTGTACGTAGTTTCCGTTGTGAATTAAGTTCGATGCATATCCCCGTTCGCAGTGCAGTAATACCTTCAGTTCTCTGCATCAGGTAATCAATACTGTTTTCCCCTGTGATTTTTTTCGCAGGTGCGTTTGCTCTAATTTGTTAGTTTTTGAGTATCCTGGAAATTATTTTGATTTTGTACTTTATTATTTCCGATTTTAGTGCTAACAAGTTCGCTATAGAATTTTTTGTTCTTGGTAGAATTTGATTTATGTAACACTCTGTATATTGTTTTTATGTGCGTACACTTTCCTAAAAGTGTTCAATAGGAGGGTTGTAAAGTGTACCGAAGTGTTTACAATCATATGAATTGCAAGCACATTTAATATTAATTAAATTTATAGATAACGGGAACAATTCGTTAGACTTTGCTAACGAAGGGGAAGCAGAATTCTTAAAGATTGTTTGGAAACTCTTCGTTGTAGCCATAACTGCAAAGCGGATTCGCTCAAATGTATTTTTATGAATGTTATCTTAATAGAGTTATTTGAAAGTTGCAGTATGATTTTATTTGTAAAGTGCAGTGCATCTTCGCGTGTTTTTGAAGTAAGCATTTTCAAAGATCCAGAAATAAGCTGAGGTCCAGCTTTCGGAGTTGAACATCCCACATTTTTCCCGAAACCTTGAGCAGGGTTTCCATGGGAGAGTCTTCTTTTTACATCACCGAACGCTTTTGAAAACTCGAAATAAAAGACGTCTGTTCATTACCAGCAGCCAGTACGTATAAAATGTTCTCTTAAGAGAAACTACATCTGCTCAACAGTTATTGACTCCATAATGTTACATACGACTGGGGTGAGGCTGATGGGGCAATGACTGTTGATTCTAATTTGTTCGATTTTTTGATAATGGCCGGGACGGAGGCGTTTTTGGAGACAGGTGGCAGAATATGGTTTGTGAAAAATACAGTCATGCCTGAAGACAGAGGAAATGCCAGTGAGTTTGCAAGTTGTTTGAGAAGATATGAAGAGTCTGTTTAGATCTGGTTTTCAAAGTTCGTCAGATGTCACCAACCTGTTGGCCAAACAAGAGCAAGAATGATATCTAAGAACCAAATGGTTTATACCCAATCGTTATAAAGAAAAATCGTTATACGGTTACTCCTATTGTGTTCAGCGAGGAAAAAAAGATTTTCTCACTTAAACTTGAATCAAGTTCTGGAAACGATAACGTTAATCATATATTAATTAAGAATTGCGTAGGCGAGTTATCAGTTATTAGTCGCAGGTCATGAATTTATTTATTGTCACTGGAGAGTTTCCTGAAGAGTGGTAGTCAGCAATGGGATTACTGATTTATTGAAAGGGAAGTAACTTGAAATTTTGTAACTACGGGCCAATCAGCTTGACTTATATTTTATCCAAAAACAAGGCATAGGCTGTAGTCCCAAATATAATCTAATTTCTTCTTGACGGTAACATAATATCGAAAACACAGTACGGCTTCATATCAGGGCGATCTACTGTATCAAACCTTCTCAGTAACCTCGACTATTGGACTAGGTCTGGACAACAGTCACCAAAAGAGTTAATCTATTTGGCTTTCAAAAAAGCGTTCGACCGACTACTAATAAATAGACTGATTCACAAGCTTGAATATTGAGGGGTTAAAGGAAATCTACTTAAATGGATCGAAAACTTTTTACAAGACATAACATTCAACATACGAATCGAGGATATTTTTTCTCCTGCCCATAGCGGCGTTCCTCAATACTCAGTGCTTGGCTCGATCCTATTTATAGTCTAGATATATTGAATCTACCACATGGGACATTCTCGTTTATTTATTCGTTTGCTGATGACAACAAAATATCCAACAATGCTTGAATACATTTCCAAATGCTACAAAATCAAACATTTATTCATATAAAGTTTTGCATATGGGTCAAAGCAACCTTCGCCACTAATATGAAAAATCTATCACTACAAAGCGTTGATCAACATAAAGACCTTGGTTTCACAATCAGTTTCGATGTTAAATGCGAGTACCACATAAGCAACACAGTCAAGAAAACAAACTGTATAACCATCAAATCGACTTTTAAGATGCCAAGCCCGAAGATACTTTTATTTACAAATCCTGTACTGGATTACGCAGCATCACTGTAAACGTCATACTTTGTAAAGGCAGTGGTTTACTGGTAAAGAAACTCAAAGAAGTTTACCAACATTTTACTGTCTATATGATGTCATAATTATTCCGACAATTTAAGATATATTTACTTACTTACGCTGAAAACAAAATGAACTCGGAACTATTCCGTCCAAGCAACTACCTTCCTCATAGAGCTCTAACGTATATCTTGCACTAGATACCTCAAGCTCATCCCCGAGAAGTTTAGCAAACATTCCCGAATATTGTTCCTGGTCAATCGAGTTGTGATCGTTTAAAAAGGATTCAGCATTGATTACTTAGGGGCTGGAATCGAACAGCGAAATTACACGAACTGATTTGCAGTTTCATTAGGCGCTTGTAAAAAGCTACCAACTAATGTAAATCGTGTTACCCACGCTTATCGCAGAGGCCTCGCGAGAACAGAGTGCATTTAAATTTAATTAAAAAAATAGCATTGTGAAAAACAAACTTTCGCTTAACTCCAATGCCGCTACCTGAAATAGAGTCGTCTACTATTTTAAAAATTAAATAGTGTTAAGTACAATTCCCAAATTACTTGAAATTATCTTATCATTATCAAACAAGTAAAATTTTGTAAACAATAAATATTTGAGTTATAAATTAAAAGCGCGTACGCATTAAATTTAACTGAGCGCGCATCATAGGACTCTGATTACTTCTGCGGTTCTAACAAGCAGTTGTTCTAGGCGCCATACAGGAATATGTTAGTGGTAAAAAAACCTGGTGGTGTCAACCTCTCTAGCGGCTTTTAAGGGATTCTTGTGACAATCTGGTTTTATTAGGGAAAGGAGAACCCAAAACCGCCCATAGAATCATGAGGCATACAAATGGATTCACCACGCTAAATCACGTGAAATAACGATTTCATTGCAATGTTATCGGCTAGAAAGATTACTAAGAGCTACGGATAGGGGCGAGACAAACCAATCAAAAAATAAAATGGAAATGCTCAATCCATTTTGTACCACGAAGCGTGATGATAACTGCTCGACAGGGGTGACGTCAATCAAATCCTCAAGTCTGCGTTTCTCCGGCTTAAATGACAACAGCAAAAAAATTAGCCATTTTCAAGAAAATGCACAGGAAGACTTGCTGTACCCTGAAG
Source organism: Agriotes lineatus (assembly GCA_940337035.1). Classification (NCBI taxonomy): domain Eukaryota; kingdom Metazoa; phylum Arthropoda; class Insecta; order Coleoptera; family Elateridae; genus Agriotes; species Agriotes lineatus. The sequence goes on from CALNHX010009760.1 coordinate 24,781, forward strand.
CAAATTGAAAATTGCTAATTGTGTTGTGTTCACTGTCTTCCTTGAAGTGTCTGCTTTAATAGAGCATAAGTGAAAAAAGGATGGAACCATTTACTTTTTCTACAAAAATTGTAACGTCATTTTATAACAATTTCGCTGGTTTTTACCCCAGTAGTGGCCAACAGTGGATTTAGTTTTGACCATGTAGCTAGATTAGTATGAAAAGGCAGACAATACGTAAAATACATTTATTTTCCTTCAAAATAGGTACTTAAAGAAAGAAAATAATATATAGGTAGGTACTTACCTACCTAGTATTTCTATAAATAAAAAACTATAATAATAAAAAACTAAAGATTATCCTAGCTATGGTCGAATGATAAAAGAGCAGTTAAGCAGACTAACTCAAAACTACTTTACTTCTTGGTATTTTTCCATTTCAGCGTCTATAAATGCACCCCGTGCATTTTTTTATAATAATTTTCCTAATGTATTTCATGTCATACAGAAGCTCGTCCCTCTCGCCCGACCACTTCCAATCTCGAATTCCACTTCTAGTTATAGCAGACACTCAGAACTTTCCTTTGCTTTCTCTTTGTACCAGTTTTCCTGGGTAAAATCGGTCTTCATATTTTGTCAGGCCATTTTATGTTTCTCAATAATTTAATTAACTACATAAACCTTTAAAACAGTTTTGGTACATAATTGGCGAGTTCGCCTGTGTGTCGAGTCCATTTTAGCCATAGTCCATGCATTAAATTAAGATACAGTACCGTACAGCGGTGTTTCTGCGAGCAGCCTCTGTTTATTTTGCATTTAACCTAAATACTATGCTGCACACGGCTTCTCTGCGAGTAGCCCTTGTTTGTTTTGCATTTTACTTAAACAGTAACGTACTCGGCTCCTCTGCGAGCAGCTTTTGTTTGTTTTGCATTTAAACTAGATACAGTGCCGTACACGGCTTCTCTACGAGCAGCCTTGGTTGGCTATCTATATTTAAGCTCATATTATCATGTCACGCGTGTGTAATATACTTGTAACGTACGTGTCGTCATTTAGCGAGTACGGATGTTGTCTTGATGCACGCCTCAGCATGCGTCTTAATGATTAGGTAAAGCGCTTCCCAAATGGGCGTATCTCATGTAGTTACTGTTCGGTCATGTGAAGTGGCCAATAGATGTATTAACTGTACCGTTGTATGATTTTTTCCCTTGTGTCTTGTGCATGTTTGTTTGCAGGGTGACTGACTCACTATGTCATGATTCATGATCGATGTAAGCTGAGGCCCAGAGGTGGTGGACGCGCGCTGCCGGTAGGTTGTTGCGCTTGTCGCTGCGCCGTGGCTTCCAGTAATAGTTATTTGAGTATTTTTCACCCTGTTTGACCTTCAAAGTTCGGTTGAGCGGGGGCGCATTGAGTTGAACCTTGTGACGCTCATTTAATTGGTAACACCCTATATATTACCTCGACACGCTTGCCCTGTGGTGTACCGTTTTGAACCACGCCTATCTCCCTGAACGTATTTGAGCTGAGGCCTTTAGCCTGTTTTGTCGATTCTCAGGGTGAGCGTGCCCATTTTCCGGATTTGTCTAGTATTCGATAATCGCTCATCCGTGAGTGTCGTAAGATCAATTTCATACCGTAACAATTTTACAGTTACATAAACACCAGGCTGTAAGTCTTCATCGGATATGTCGTTTTTTCAAAATATTAATCTGCGCAGTCTTTCCTCTCTTCAGTTTGTTCTTTTTGCTTGCCCGTTGCTATCGCTTATTTTGCTTTCCTTTTTAGTGGTGGTTTGCTTTCTAAACTTCTCTGCCCTTTTCCTTTCTCTTTCTTTTTTCTTTATCATCTAACAATTCTTGTTCTTCCTTTTCATTTTTTTCTGTTATGGCTAGCCATTAATCAAAAATTAACACACTTGGAAGAACTGAATTTTCTTTAAACTGTTGTGGGCCATGTGGGGAAAACCAAAATATCGCCCAAAATGTTGCGTTCTGTATTTTTATTTTTTTCTTGCATGTCATTATGTTTTTCTTGCCCCTGATCGGCAGTAGCATTAATAATATGTTCTTCATTTGCAGAATGTGGTCCATGACATAATTTTATATTGCTCAAAATATTAATTGTTGTTTCCAAAAGTTTGTTTCTCCCTTTCTTGGTTTAATGTTTTTTTTTCATTTAGTTTAGGTTTCGATTCTCCACCACATTTTATCTGTATTAGCTCATCTCTACTGCAGATTTTGCTTGAGTGACAATACGATTAGTAATAGCACCCAGTTAGTTGCATTGCTTTTTGGTATCATTTTTTCTATATTATTTACCCCACCATTACTTTCAGCTTTATTGCTTCTTGGTATAATTTCTTCTGTATTGTTACCTCATCATTATTTTCAGTTTCATTGCTTTTTGGTATTATTTCTTCAATGTTGCTAATCCCATCATTATTTGCAGTTTTAATGCTTTTTGGTATCTATTGCTACCCAATCATTATTTTCAGTTTCGTTGCTTTTCGGTGTCATCGCTTCTATATTGCTTATCCCATCATTATTTTAATGAAGAACAAATGATAAATATCGAATATCGAATTCTGGAAATGGAAAGTCTATTGTCATTTTCTACTGCAACTGAATGGATAAAATCTATAAACCCTAAAGTAAGTACCTAGCCCCATATAGGAATTAAACTGGCCACTACTAAAACAGTCTGGTTTAGTTTTGGCCATGCAAGTGGCCAAAATTAGGTTTTCGTAGAATGAAAATATTAGTACCTAATGGCTATTTAATTTTAATGATTTGAATTGTAATTATCCCGCCAATTTTTTGATAGGTTACATTCTCAAATGTTTGATAAAACTATGGTAATTATTCAAAACATTTAACTTATCGCAAATTAACTTACCCCAGTTTTGTTACGAAAACGACACAAACAAGACCTGGTCACTTGCAAACTCCAACGATAACCTTAATTTTTACAACCCAGTTTGGTAGCATTGTAAGTGGCATTAGAACAAGTTTAAAATTGAGCGGAAACAATGTCTAGCCGCTTACGACGTATTTAGTTTGTGTATTTAAAGTTAGAAGTGGCCAAAACCAGGGTTATGGCCACAACCGGGGTCTCTACCCTAATAAACCATAATTCAGGTTGATCTGTAAAGTTAATATCATCTTATCTTTAACAAGTTGAGCATTGTACACAAAACAATACCTAATGCATTGTACCGCCAGATCCAAGCACATAAAGCACCAGCCTCTACACCGCAAGGTAAAACGAGGTTATGGATTATAACATGTGAGCAAACGAAAATGTAATCAAGCTTGGCTTTGAAATATTTGTTGTATGAATAATATGTTGGTGGCACTGTAAGTCTATGTCAAATTCGAGGTTATCAGGTTAGGTTTGCCATCAGTTTTGACATAGACTGATGCAAAACCTAACCTGCTAACCTCGAATTTGACATAGACTTACAGTGCCACCAACATATTATTCATACAACAAATATTTCAAAGCCAAGCTTGATTACATTTTCGTTTGCTCACATGTTACATACATACAGGGTCCTTCACGACGAGATGAGTCGATATGTATATGTCTAAAGTGGGCCATTTTTGAGTTATTTCAGGTCTTTTATAAATTTTATCCGCAAACGTCACAAAAGTGACAACTTATTTGTCTTTATTGACAAGGTAAAAGTGTCACTTTATCTGCCTAACAGGGCCGTCGTTACAGCAGGTGCGAGCGTGCGGCCGCACCGGGCGGCCGTTTTTAGGGGGCGGCTATTTTTCTTAACAAAATATTTTAATATTTTTTTATTATATGATATGATTGCTCCAACGTAAGAACATTAATATTACGGAATCTGCCAAATGCCTTTAATCACTTAAAAATCATTTTCAAAGCTGTCGAACAGATGCCTTTTTTAAACAATTATTGGTTGATGCTGGAGAACTGAAACGGGCCAATTCCTGCCACCTGTATTTACCCTTTCTATACCTTTTGATTATATACCCAATTAGTAATAAAGCCTGACAGTATGTGTTCTTGTTTTATTTACGTAACAACGCAGTAAAAGTACGAATCGATGTAAGTGACCGCAGGCTATAAGTTTCAGAGTGCATTGTACAAACTCTGGAAGCAACAAGTGAACTCATTCGCGCTAAAGTTGTTGAACCGCGCGGATCGACCTATTCGGACCCTAGTAGGTGAATAGCGCGGATCAATTGATTCGCTGCCAAATTGGCCAAGTGAAGTCTTATTGTGTCCACCACGGAGTATGGGCAGCTCTAGGCGAGATGCAAGCCATAGAAGTGAAACAACACATTGGAGGCGTCAGCGGTGTCCAAATCGACGGCCATTGAAGAAAAATTTCGACCGCAGTACCCCAGCGGTCCACGGGCTACTTGTTGATCAAAGGGAAACAAGATTAGCCCTGGTGGAAACCGCGCTACGAGGTCAGAAAACAATTAGATTATTGTTGATAATTGTTTTAACGAACTATTGCTCAACTATGAGCAAGGAGCTCGCTGCCAGGTAACGGGGAAGTACCGCCGGCATTACGTCATTTGCTGATTTGGCGTCCAGGGGCTGCAAATAGCGACGCGTCCTAAAGAATCGATACTTCGCGTTCAAGCTATTCGTGTGTGCGGAATTATTTTATACATTGCTCTCGTAAGCTTTGACTTTGCATGCGCTACTGAACGTTTAGTATCCAGTTAAGGCATTTACTCATGTGCAGTGCACAACTGCTTTATGTACTTGTATTTGTGTATATTTATTTGTGTGTCTATGTTTGCTTACAAATTATATGTATTCCTGTAGACTGTTGGGTTTTTATTACTATTGGTGTTTGCATTTGTAAGTATAACATTTCAGGTGTCAACGGGCTGACCTCAACAATATTAGTTTACCCTTACCCGCACTGACGATGTGAATAGAGCCTCATAGCTCACCGACTAGATAAGCTAGCAAACCAGATAATTGTAACGTAATAATTCAGTAGGTGTAGGGCTCGGCAAAAGGTCGTATTACAGAACTAACGGGTGCATTGGAAATCGAAGCGAAATTCTCGTCCGAATCTAAAGCTCGACCGAGAAAAAAATCGAGGCAATTTTTATATGAAGGTAAAGATGAACCGATACACAAACCTGAATAAAAGTTCAAGGTTGATATATTTTTTGGTGTGTTGGACACAATAATTCAATATTTTTTCTACGGTCGTGTCCAAATGACAACTTTTTGCACAGTTTCTAAAGTCAAAAGTGACGTAATATTAGCGCTCGAATTACGTCTTTTTAACACGTTGCCATTGGAGGCCGCTGGCGCGTTGTGCTTTTAAACTCGTCGCACGTGCTTTAAAGGCGTACTTATACACTAGTATCATAATATACTATAAAAGAAAGATTCGAACTTTTAAAGGTCCATGCAGATTATTTGTCTTTTCTTTACAATATTTCATTGCTTTCCACTTTTAATAAAAATGAATTAGTCAAACACTGCATGGAAATGCATACACTTATCCGATACTGGTAGTTTAAATAGTTACATAAACGGCTTGGAACTTAAAGATGAGCTGCTCTCATTTATAACTTTGATTGGGTTAAACGAACATGAAACTAAGAATTCTTTAAATACTCTTAAGTACATAACAGAAAATAATTTAGAAAACAGTTTCCCTAATTTAGTAATATTTCTTAGAATCTCACTCACTTTACCCATCTCAGTTGCTTTTGGGGAAAGAAGTTTCTCGAAATTAAAAATAATCGAAAATTATTTAAGATCCAACATGAATGTGCCAAGAATTTAAATTATGATAAAAATGTATGTTTTCTGAAAAAAAAGCCCGAAGATATATTTAGTTTTTTTATGTAACTATATATTTGTGTCTGAGTCAGATTTTTTAGAGTTTAATTTTTATCTATGTATTATGTATGTGTTACTATGTAGTATATAGTATATGTATATTTAACCTGGTTATATTTGTTAATAATTTTTTTTTAAATTTAGCCATTTTTTTAATAGTCACAGACATAAGGGTGACAATTTAAAAACCTGCACCGGGCGGCCAAAAGTCTAGCGACGGCCCTGCTGCCTAAGCAGACAAAATAGCGACTTTTGCGTACTTTATCTGCCTAAGCACACAAAATGATTGCTCTCTTTCTTTCTTTCTATGTTTGTTCGCCATCTCCTCCGAAGATACTGGACCGATTAAATTGTATTATGGCTTAAAATTTTGCTAATTTTTAGAATTAGTTCGTAGGCCGGTTTTTATTTTCAAAAAAGTACGAAAAAGTTTTAATTTAAATAAACCTTTAAGCAGCGGATCGGAGCATCTGTCGCCGTGGGTTATGGTGTGACAGCTGCTGTGGCCGTGTGCTATTAGCACGGGTGATTCAGTATGTTCATATATCATTACAGTTGCGCGTTATCTGAACAACAGAGGTTTGCGCAGGGGTACAGTGCTCGCCTGAAATTTACCTGAATACGTTTGCGGATAAAATAGTATATGTTATTCGGAGTAAAAGTGACTTTATGTGGCTTAGCTGAATTATTTGCCTCACTAACGTTCGGCTAAATAAACTTCAGCTTCGCCACATAAAGTATCACTTTTACTCCTAATAACATAATCTACTATTATGTCCTACCAGTACATTAATTGAAATTAATGACTCTATTTTAAGGTATCTTATATACAAAATAACGCTCCAGGGCAATTAATTTCTTCATAAGAACACTAGGGTTATTATGAAAAATTAACAGTATTTGTTTCCATGGATACAACCTTTATTTCAAAAATTATGCACCACTGCCACAACGAAAATTAATGACAGCTCAGCTAATGTCACAAATCTAACTTAGATCAGCTAACTAGATCAATCTTAAATACTATATCATAGTAATTATATGAATTGAATATGAATATGAATTAGGTAAGAAAATTGGTAGGACATAAAACCTTGAAGGCACCACGGGCATTATGAGCTAAGAGCCCGCGATTGTTGTACACACCTCGGGCCAAAGCCCTCGGTTAGTACACTAACAATCTTGGGCTCTTATTTTACTCATAATGCCCCTTGGTACCTTAATAACTATTTTAAAGATGCAGCCCCTTACAAAAAAAAATAATTGTTTGAAATCCAAGTGAGTCAGGTCAAATATTTTAGGGTCTGCACAAATGAGACCTATAGCTACCCAAATATTTACAAACTTTTCAAAAAAATTATACAAGGTGCTCAAAAATTGACGCCGAATTTTGCAATTTAAAAAATTCGGAAACTTAATTTTTTTAAATAGAAACTTGAAAATACCGATATTTTCGTGGTTATTGGAGAATTTCAAATTATTGGTTGGCTTGGGTTTGAAGGTACTAAGAAAACAAAAGCTAAAGTGTCAACAAACAAGAATTGCAAATAATTTTTGTAAATTTATATTAATTAAAACTCAAGAAGACGAAGAAGTTTTACAAAAGTTAATTTGGATGAATGAGGAGAAATTTCATCGGCATAACTCCCATTATTGGAGTGATACTAATCCCCATATATTACGTGAAAGACAGTTTCAAGGTTACTGGAGTGTCAATGTTTTTGCTGCAATAAAAAATGACGGCGTGCTAGTGGTACATTATGTTATGATATCATAAGAGTGGATATAGTTTGATGATCAATACGATAAAAGAATTTGATAAAGCATTGTAGTCAGTCTTTGCAAAAGTTTAGAATAGAAAAGGTTATTTGAATTAATTTTTAAATAGAGATAAAATTTTAAGAAATGAGACTGGAAAGAATAAATTTCATATAGTTTAATTTATAAAGTAAGATGTTAAAAGAAGTTATTTACTACTGATATCAGATACGACAGACCAAATTAAAATATTATAAGATCACAGAGTATGTAGGTTCCAAATGTATATTTTAAAATAGTAAGCATCAATAATTAAAATAAGGTAGTTAAGAGAGTTGTTTTAGATTATTGAGAATAACAAATTTGAGACAAAAAGTGTAACATAATATTTTGGCGAGTAATAAAATTTTGAAAACTTTACTGTTTCATATAAAAATAATGGTCCTGGCATAATAAAAACAGTAAAGAAATCTACGAGGTCTAAATAAGGTGAAACATGATTATAATGGTGCACGAGTAGCAAGATGTCTCAATTAATGAAGAGCTTTGATATATGATAATTTGAATTGGATGAAGAGCATTTACTAATAAACGAAAATATAAGATTTGGATTGAGCTGCTTTATTGGGGCTGATACAGTTTTAAAAAAAGGAGTGAAAAGGATTCGACTGGTGCGGAGTACTGCAGGTGTAGGAGCCGTTGATGGAGGACTGATGTATCTGCTCGTTGAACATTCTGAGTGATTAGCTGTATTTGGGTGTTTCATTTGCATGCAGAGGACGGATTGTCGTGACAGTTAAACCTGCAAGGAAGTAATATTAAATTTGGAGTACATCAAAGATAGTTTGCTGGCAGAAGAGCGTTGTTAAGGATTGATCTGTAAGTCGACAGGCGCAGTTTTGGTTAAACGGAGGTTGGATTGTTCGACTACTTTGACGCCCGTATTCATAGTCGTTCGCCAGCGGATCGCCGGCGACTCGCCAGAGTTTCGTTATGAATAGTATGTTGGCGGCACTGTACGTCTATGACAAATTCGAGGTTAGCAGGTTAGATTTTGTGTCAGTTTCTGTCAAAACTGACTGAAAACCTAACCTGATCACCTCGAATTTGAAATAGACGTACAGTGCCGCCAACATACTATTCATAACGAAACTCCGGCGAGTCGCCGGCGATCCGCTGGCGAACGACTATGAATACGGGTGTGAGATTTTCTGAAAGATTTGACGGCTGTAATTGATTGGACAGTTACTTGCGGTTAGACGTGTTCGTATGATGACTGATTGTACAAGGGGTTCGTGGTACTGGATGTGCAATTAGTGGCTTTAATAAGGTTGGTTAGTAGTTTAGCCTAGAATAAAACTGATGTATATGAACAATATTTATTACTTGCAATAATTAAAAGAAGAAGCACTTACTATAAAAGATAAAGAATGTTATACGTCATAATAATATTGAGAACAGTGTACGTTGGTCGTATCTGATTACAAGTAGAGGAATATATTTGAATTCATTCAAGATAAGTGACATTTGAGGTCATTTGACAATTGAGATTTATTCTAAATACGACAAGTCAAATATAAAACAACTAGATATATGAACCTAACCCTGATTGAGTTTTCATGGCAATAGTATTTTTTAAGCAGAAATCATTTGAAGTTATTAGATAAATACGAAATTAATACTCACAGCTAGCAGAGCAGGGCAATCGAATTTACTACAATGAATGATATTTAACAATAATCATATTACTATACTATACTATACATACTTTAACATATGTAATTGACACTGCTGAGGTGGTACATTCATAACATAATTATGTCTCAGCAAAGTGTGGTATACTAGCATACCATATCAAATACTTATGGTGTAGAAACGTGAAGCCATTGCAATATTTATAATAAAAATTTAAATGGTAAGGTTATTGGAGATTGGTGGGTAAATTTTATATCAAATTCTTGTTTATTTCAGACGAAATAGGTGTCAAAATTTTACAAAATTATTTACATCCACTAAATCTGAACTGGAATCAGCTGTGGTACCAATACGACGGAGCCACACCTCATAGTAGTGCGTTTGTAATATCTTCTTACTGAATCACTTCGAAGATCGTTGGATAGCACACAATGAACCCCATCAATGGCCTCCCCGTTTGCCCGATATCACTTCATTAGTTTTCTTTGTTTGGGGTCGCATAAAAGATCTTATGAATGCTTTGCCGTTCACAAGAAGATTGCCAGGAAAGAGTTCTTAATGCATTTCGATCTCTCTCTCTCTCCGCATGAAATCCGGAGTGCCACTCATGTCGGGTTTTTAAGAAGAGTTCATAACTGTTTGGAAGTTGGAAGCAATCATTTCGAACATTTACTATAGTTTGATACATTTTTCATTTTTGTTTTTCTTATTTTTTCTATATATTGTTGAAGTATTCTTAATTTATCTCTTTCTGTTGTAATTTTTTATCAATTAAAAAATTACAAAACGTGCGTGGAGGTCGGGTTTTGACGAACATTTTTAAATGCAGACTCGTTTGTTTTTACTTCAAGCCAATGCCAACTGATAATAATTATTAAAAATTCTCCAATAACGACGAACACTTCGGTATTTTCAAATTTCTATAAAAACCGATCATTATTTTAGATATAGGGATGTAATCACAAGGTCCCCTTAATTTTCAGCGTAGAATCCACTGGTGGTAAATAGCAAAATTCGACGCCAATTTCTGAGCACACTGTATAATTTAAAAAAAAAAAAATTCAAATATTTGGGTAGCTATAGGTCTCATTTATTATTATTTAAAAAAGGTACAACGCGATTACCGCGGCGGTGGCTCCGTTTACCGATGTATTTTGCGTGTTTTTACATGAGAAATACGGCATTAATAGTAGTGAAATTTGGTTAAAGTGAGAGTAAAGAGTGGAGGGGAAGTTAAATGAGAGAATTTAAGGATAGCACGCAGATAAGGCCGAGTAAAGGAGTGTTTTGATTTACTATTTAGTCGAGGTTGACAATAAGTGATAAGAAAGGTGCGCATAGAGGACACGCGACGCGACAACTTGAGTGTACAGCGCGACAACTTAGAATGGAGGTTAAATTTTTTGCAAATATAGCGCGTTAACCTAAAGTGAAAGCAAGAAAGCCATCCAAACAGCGCAATTGCCGTCAAAACTTTTAATAATTAGTACTATTGAAACAAAACATATAGAGGAATAGACGGCGCACCTAAAGTTAATGTAAAAGTGAAGAGGAAGGTTATAAATGGATGAAAGGACTCTGGATAACGAAGATCTTATATTAAGACTCCAGGAAGGAGTACCTATTAGAAATGCAAGCGGAAATGAAAGAAGTACTACAAAAGAGTCGGCAGGAATTACAAAATAGTATGGCAGAATTAAACAGCCTAAAAAGAAAGTTATTAGAGAGGGATGAAAAAATAAACATAGAAAGAACTGCACTCCATAAGAAATTAGCAATTCTAACAAATAAATTAATAGACGTGGGCTCAATCGGGGAATTAAATAAAAACAAGAATAAATGTATACCGCTGACGAACTACTAAGCTTGCAAAAAGGAATACTCAGTAAGATAGAGAACGAGCACTGGTCTACGAAAATCGACGAACTAAAGATCAGATCAGACAAAGGAAAGAAAGAACAAAAAAGAGTGAATAAACAAAAACGATGGATAATGGGCACATGGAATCTCCAAGGAACAAACTACGAAGGGGCAGTAAAGGAGTTGGAGCTAGAGACCAAAAGATATAAAATAGAAGTCCTGGCAGTACAAGAAACGAAACAAAAAAGAAACTTTGAGACAGCCTTGGATGACTACATCTTTCTAAATAGTGGGAATGAGAAGCGAATTTTTGGAACTGGCTTCCTAATTTCAAAAAAAAATTAAAAGCCCAGATCAAAAACTTCACGCCAATAAATGAAAGACTGTGCTGCTTAAAAATGACAGTAGGAAAAACCGCCCTAAATATAATTAACTGTCATGCTCCAACCGAAGAAAAGAAGGAAGAGCAGAAGGACGAGTTTTACGAAAACCTAGAAGACATTTACGATGACATACTACACAAAGAACCAAGAACATTAATGATGATAGTTGGAAATTTCAATGCCAAAATCGGTAACGAAGATATTTTTAAACCCACAATAGGAAATTATAGTAAACATGAAGAAACCAATGAAAATGGGGCAAAATTGGTCGGTTTCGCGGTAGGGAAAGAATGTAGAATAGCAAGTACGTATTTTCAAAGAAAAGACATATATAAAAGCACATGGAAGTCACCAGATGGCAAAACTTGTAACCAGGTAGACCATGTGCTGATAGCAAAGAAACATTTAAGAATGATGAAAGATGTAAAATCTAGAAGAGGGGCAGATGCGAGTTCCGACCACTATCTAGTAACTGTCACAATGGAGGGTAACTACGCGGTCAAGAAAAGCAAAACAAACAAAAAACCAAATAAACAATATGATGTGGAAAGGCTGACACAAAAGGAAGAGCAAAATAAGTATGTAGCAAAAATAGAAGAAGGATTAAAAGAAAGGAAAACAGAGCAGGAGGATATGGAAGGAAACTGGAAAGAAATAAAAGAACTGATAAAGAGCGCAGCAAAACAAGTAATAAGGAAAAAGAGAAGAGAGAAGAGAACAAACAAACGGTTCAACAGTTATTGTGAAAATGAAAGAGAAAAGAAATTAGCATATAGGAAAAAAATGTTGGTAACAGGAAAACAAGAAGAAATGGAAGCGTACAGAATTCAGAGGAAAAAGACAAAAAGAACATACAGAGAAGCAAAAAGAAAATACTGGCAAAACCAGGTGGAAAAGACAGAGGAATGTTTTAAAAATGGTGAAATGAAACATTTTTACCAAGAAATAAAGCAGAAAAGAAGATGTTACCAGCAGCCACCAATAGCTTTTATCGATGAAAGGGGGGAAAGGGTAAATGACGAAAATCAAACTCTAATAGGTTGGAAACACTACTTAACGAAGAAGAAGGAATAACCCTCGAAAATGAAGAAAGGGTAAACCCTGAGACAGCAGAGGAAGAAGAAGAGGTAACGAAAAGTAACATAGCAATAGCACTTTTAGACACGACATATAAAATATTGGCGACGGTAATAAGAAATAAACTGCAAAGCTACACAGAAAGAGAAATATCGGAATATCAAGCAGGTTTTAGACCAGGTCGTTCAGTTACAGATTAAATATTTATCTTGAAGCAAACTCTAGATAGATGCAGAGAATATAACAGAGAGATACATATTGCCTTCATTGACATCTTAAAAGCATATGACAACCTAAAGAGAGAAATGATACTCAAGGCTATGAGGTGTTAAAAATTCCAGGAAAATTAATAAAATTAGTGCAAATAATGATACAGAATAACAGAACGGGTAGCATAATCAGTCAGAAACATCAATGTTTAGCCTATGCAGACGACCTGGTGCTAATAGTAAATAATAAAGAAGACCTTATAAAAATAATAAAGAAAGTTGAGGAGGAAGCTGTGAAGGTTGGGTTACATATCAATGATGAAAAATCGAAATACATGGTGTTAAGAAGTCAGGGTAGTGCGTCTGAAAACCAAAGCTTAACAATCAACCAACAGGGAGAGGAGGTACGGAAGCTACAGGGAGTTAACGTTTTCACATACTTAGGGGTGCAGATTACAGATGACGGAAGAGAATTGGAAGAGTTTAAAGCAAGATTGGTGAAAGGGGATAAAGCAACAGGAGCATTATCAGCAATACTGAAGTCAAAATTTGTATATCAGAAAGTAAAAATCCGGATATATAAAAGTGTGTTAAGACCGATTGTTACATACGGGTGTGAAGTGTGGAAATTAGGGGCAGTGAGTCGATTCAAATTACTAATATGGGAGTGAAAAGTGTTAAGGAAAATATACGGTGGCCTTAAGGAGGGAGAAATGTGGAGAAGAAGGACTAATAAAGAGCTAGAAAATCTATACAAAGAATCAACAATAGTGCAGTGTGTTAAACAACGAGTCAGGTGGTTGGGGCATGTGCAGCGTATGGGGAGTGACAGAATGGCTAAAATAATGTTAAAAATGCATCCAGTGGGAACAAGAGCAAAAGGGAGACCAAGGTTAAAGTGGAAAGAGGAAGTGATCAACGATCTGAATGAAATGGGAATAGTAGACTGGAGAAGAAAAGCGTTAAACAGAGACGAATGGAGGAAAATAACAATGGCGATGGGCCGTCATGGCCTGTAAAAGCCACACATACACACACACACACACACATATATATACAGGGTGTCCCAGATAAGAGCAACTACATGGGGATTTCGGAAACGGCAAGAGATACAGGGTGGCTTAAATGAGAGAAAAGTTGCGCTATTCTGAGCCCAGTCAGATGCTGTATCGAAATTAAAAATATCTACAGGGGTTTTTAAAATATCGAGCAAAAACAAAAAATTGTGGTTTTCGAAAAATTGCAATATCGTCGCCATCTTGTAAACAAATTTAATAAAATTTGGTAATTTTGTATTAGCGACTACGGCCAATCGAATGACGTTTACGAATTTTTTCTAGGCCTTCTAGATTTTTTGCAACCATAGCCAACTTTGTTATTTCTTATGGCCGCCATATTGGATTTATACGTCATTAAATAGCGCATAAAAATACCTTTTCAACCATGTATAACAGACCTATCTTTAGATGACGGAAAGTTAAATTTATTAAAAAAACAGTTTTTCACTTAGTTGGCTGTGAAACAAATGCCGCAATTGTGTTTGTTGTTTTAGCTATGTAACTATCTGTCAAAACTTTGTTATTTATTTGGTTCTATCTGTTAAGAGTTTAATTTTTATATTTAATATGGAAAGGTATTCAAATCGGGAAAAAGTGGATATGTATGATTGTTTCATTTTGTGCCGGAGGAACGCTGAACGAGCTCAAGATATGTACTTTCAGCGATATCCAGAAAGACGGCAACCAGGTTTGTCGATCTTCAGAATGCTTAGAAATAATTTACTTACTTATGGTTCCTTTAAAAAACACAATCGAAATAGAGTGGGAAATGTAAATATGGAAAATCTTGTTTTGCAAAGTGTTATCGACAATCCTCGTACCTCCCTTCGTCAAATCGAAAATAATGTTGAAGTGCCTAAATCAACTGCTCAGAGAATTCTCAAAAAATACAAGTATCGTCCATATGTAGAACATATTAGTCAAGGACTCCGAGATGGTGACTTAGAAAGGAGAATATCGTTTTGCAATTGGTTCTTAGAAAAATGCCAAGAAAATCCTCAATTTCCGCTTAAGGTTCTGTGGTCTGATGAAAGCAGATTTACAAACTGCGGGGTATTTAACAGACACAACAACGTGTACTGGGCCGATCAAAATCCGTTCTTACATCGTGAGGTGCGTCATCAAGTTAAGTGGGGTTTTAATGTATGGCTAGGAGTCATAAACGGACACGTACTATTTAACATTTTTCATAATAATTTGATTGCACCTCGATATCTTGAAATATTACAAAATTACGTCGACCAAACTTTAGAAAATTTGCCTCTTCAAGATGTAGCAAACATGTGGTTCCAGCAAGACGGAGCACCTCCACATAATGCAAGAATCATAACTGACTATTTGAATCAGCAACATGGAAATAACTGGATAGGAAATCGAGGTCCGGTTGCCTGGCCTGCTCGCTCGCCGGACCTTACGCCACTTGATTTTTGCCTTTGGGGATATTTAAAGGATAAAGTTTATTGTACTCCTTATAATACAGTAGAAGAACTTGAGGCAGCCGTTGTTCAAACCATTGAAGAAATGCCTGGACAAATGGTTAAAGATGCATGTATGTCTCTAATTCATCGATGCATGACGTGCATTAATAACAACGGTGGAATTTTCGAACATTTAATTTAATTTATTTTAATTCAACGCTCTGTCATCGGTTTTTTTTTGGTTGTGAGTTTAATCATAAATAATGTATTAGTTGTTAACTTTAGTATCATAAATAAAAGATTATTTTTTAAAGACATTTTTAAGAAAACACAACTGCGGCATTTGTTTCACAGCCAACTAAGTGAAAAACTGTTTTTTTAATAAATTTAACTTTCCGTCATCTAAAGATAGGTCTGTTATACATGGTTGAAAAGGTATTTTTATGCGCTATTTAATGACGTATAAATCCAATATGGCGGCCATAAGAAATAACAAAGTTGGCTATGGTTGCAAAAAATCTAGAAGGCCTAGAAAAAATTCGTAAACGTCATTCGATTGGCCGTAGTCGCTAATACAAAATTACCAAATTTTATTAAATTTGTTTACAAGATGGCGACGATATTGCAATTTTTCGAAAACCACAATTTTTTGTTTTTGCTCGATATTTTAAAAACCCCTGTAGATATTTTTAATTTCGATACAGCATCTGACTGGGCTCAGAATAGCGCAACTTTTCTCTCATTTAAGCCACCCTGTATCTCTTGCCGTTTCCGAAATCCCCATGTAGTTGCTCTTATCTGGGACACCCTGTATATAAATATAACTGAAATAACTCAAAAATGGCGCACTCTAGACATCTAATGTCCCATATAAAGTTAGATTAAAATTCTGCGGAGCTTTTAAAACTTCAATAAAAATTGGGATATTTTATTTAAAATAACGAAGTTGGAGTCCATTTCCGGTATTACCGGAAGTTGCAGAAAACTGAAAATATTTTAGTTGAAACGAGCGCTTCGAAAAACTCTCGTACAGAAATTTTAAGACAACTAGTCTTAACAATTTCCCATATACCTATCGACTCAGCTCGTCGTGAAGAACCCTGTACATACATACTAAACTGAATTTAGAGTGATAATTATCAATAAGCAGGCCCCGGATGTATTAACGTTACGCGCAGCTATTGCTACTTGTGAACCCTCCTTTAAGCGCATGCGGCGTTTTCACTTTCTTTCGGTCAATATCGTGTTCCTCTCCCATGTTGCAAGAGTGTTTTGACAACGTCCGGGTGAGGTTATGTCAAAATTATTAGTTCTAGATTATTATATTAACAATGCCGGATTTACATATATCTCTAGGATTTGGGTTAGTAGAATAAAAAAAAGGGTTACGTGCATCTATAACTGTATATTTACTCTTTAGGGGAGGAGCGGAGCTACTGGTGGGCAACAAGAAGAATCACTCCGTTTGCTTGCCTGAGAAAGAAAATAGCTGTAAGTACGTGAGGTCTGGTATGATGTTTCATTTTAACAGCTTCATTTTTAGGGATTATCAGGGACCTGTTGTTCTGGATTAAGGAAAACATACTCGAGGAACGACCGGAGCTCTTTCTTCAGGATGATTCTGTGTAAGTGGTCGAAGCAATGTTGCTGTGGGGGTGTTAAAGGTGATGTTTTCAGGCGGCCTGGGATTCTTGTACTGGTTAATGACGTGGACTGGGAACTCGTGGTAATTAAATACAAGGTGTTTCAAAAATGTCTGCCAAAATTTCTAGGACGTATAGTACATAAAAAAATAAGTGTAGTTTACTCTATAAAACTATTTCCGAAAATGCTACAGCCCCTAGAAGAAGACTCTCAAAAATGGTTTTTTGGCAATTTCTTCAAAACTGTTACAGGTTCTGGGTGAACTAATTGTAGGTTCATGAAAAACGGTTCCCAAAGCTTGTTTCTCAACTTCTACCGTTCGTGCACATTTAGGACGCCCTTCATCTGCGTTTGTTGTTTTAAGTAAACCATTTTCTCGTAATCTCTGCTCCATTGCAAAAAAGGTTCTTTGATTCGGTACGTTTCTAGCAGGAAAATTTTCTGCATATCTTCTGACAGCTGCATTCGAATTTCCCAAACACTCGCCCAAAGTTAAAATCATATCAACTAGTTCAGCATACGTATAATTTGCCATTTTTTAACATGAATAAATAACAGAAATAATAATGTGACATTTACAATCCGTCAAACAATCTCAAATTGACATCCTGCTCATTTGTTTAAGTCATATCTAGGCCTACTCAAAAGATTTTCGAAGGCATTTTGGACAAGTAATTTCAAAAGCTTGAAAAACACTTCAACATTCAACTGCAAATTATACGAAAACGGTCAACTTTAAAACATTTTAACAAGAATGCCTTTTTTATGTAAGATAAATCAAGCTTTGAGATTTTTTATAAATGTGCCAAATTTCATTAAGTTACCTGTAACAGTTTTGAAGAAAGACAAAAAACCATTTTTGAGAGTCTTCTTCTAGGGGCTGTAGCTCCTTGGGAGTGCATTTTCGGAAATAGTTTTATTTTTTTATGTACTATACGTCCTAGAAATTTTGGCAGACATTTTTAAAAGACTTTGTATATTAGTGTAGTATAATTTTGTGATATTGAAACTGAAATTGAAAGTAATTGCCTTAAATTTTAAGAGTAATAGTTGTAACTCCAGTCTTACTGTGATTTAGTATAATTAAATTTCTTAGGAATATTTGTGCTTCAGTGCATTAGAGTACAGCACAGACATTGAAAAAGATTGAAGATCATGTATCATCATTCATCAATATATGCACCCATGTAACATGTTACAAAATTAACTTTTGATACAAAGGAAATAAAAGTTGTAAAATGATGCAGTGTTAAAACGTTAAATTCCTCAAACGTAATTGGTCATATAGTCTTTAATGTACTATAATGTCTGAATTTTTGCATTTATAAGATGATTGTTATTCTATGTAATTCTTTTATTTGCTGGTATTCTGTTAATTACTGTTATAATAATAGTATAAATTAATTATATTTTTTTGTTTCCAGAATACAGTAAGCTACCAGATCAAACCTAATGACCAAATAGTTTTCATATCAACACTACACGGCGGATAGTTTTTTATAGTGTTGTCACTAGATTTACAATAAATGTTTAATGTTTTACTATATAATATTGTACATTTTAAATATATTTTCTACTTTATAAAATAGTTCTGTTTGCAAGTAATTATATTTAGTAACGTAGTGACGACAAAGCTTTCATTTACAAATCTAATAAACATCTAATATTGTATTTAATGCAACTAATTCAAAGATGAATCTTAATAGTAGTTATTGAACTAGGCAGGGGCGTCTCTAGTTAATCGTCGTCGGGGTGCAGCCTCATTTTCTGCCCCTTCTGGGTTGCCCTTTAGGTGGTTAGGGAAGGTCTGATTTGAGAGAAGCTAAATAGAAGACCCAATCTGATCAAAATATCAATTGCGATGCTGAAAGTAATATTCGTTAACTTTTCAACAACCAATATCTTTTTCTTAATTTTCTTATCGCAAATTCTTTTACCGGTTTCAGGATATCAAACCTTTGTTTACACATAACAAAAGTAGGCTGGTAACTAAGTCATAACTGTATCTGTACGGTAATATTCCTTTACCGTACATGGCAACTGAATAACTATTGAACAAACCACGGATGTTATGAATCATAACAGCCTTAGATGTTTTAAAATCTTAGATAACCGCCGAACTTTTACACATAAATTCTTTCAACAAACATGGCGGAGGCCGTTTAAAAAAACTTATTTTCTGGTTTTTGTATTTGTTACTTGCAATAATGGTGTTATATTTTAGAACAGGGCTGTCCAACTAGCGGCCCGCGGGCCGCATGTGACCCGCATAGCTGTACTCTGCGGCCCGCGAGGAATTTTGGAAAATCATATTTTGCGGCCCGCGATGCCTTTTTAATTGAGAATGATTCTGAAATCGTAATCAGTGGCCCGCTAATTGGCAACGAATATGTTTAGGCCACCTTGTACTCAGTAATGCAAACACTAGAGTTACCATTACCGCTTCAAGTAACAACAGTGGGGATGCGGGTGCAGTTCGTGTCGTTAACTCGTTGTTGCGGTTACCGGAATAACTGTCTGATCTGTCGCCGGCGAGTCTACGTTTCATTTATAATCGTAGTACGACCACAGTTTAAACAGAGAGAACAAATACAAGGACTGCATTCCGTAACATAAAAGCGATAATCCCAAGACCGAAATCCAAGTTGAAAATTTCTTATAAATGTCAGATGCAGTGTGATGCAAAAGTTTACCAGTTATCGTAATCGTAATTAACATTAGAATTTATTTTGTGCATAATTCTTGACCATGTAAACGCTCATTTATTTGAACGCGATCGCCGTGCGAACGCAGCTTTAGTAATTAGGTAGTAATCTGCTTTACCGGCAGACTTAGCAGCTGTTTCAGGCCGCTTGTTTCGTTTTCTCTTGCAAAAAGTGACACTATGTCGGCAGAATTCCTGTGATTGCGCTCCAAGTTTTAGGTCTTAGCTTCAGCTATTTTGAAATATTATTTGTGGAAGCTTCGCTTTGATGCGGTTTATGAGCCTTGGGCACTTATGCAGGGCAAATGAGTCCACGTCCTTGAGACAGTTTATTTACGCAGAATTGCTAGCCGACCTAGCCAATTGCCTGTATTACAAGGTGAGTGAATTACTTCAATTTAAATTTTGGTAACGTAATACATATTAGCTGAATTTCGTCCGGCATTTTTAGCGTCACCCAGGAGTTGCATAACATAAGTGATTCCTCCAAATATTTTATTTTGCTGGGCTGCGGCCCGCCAATCATTTAGAAAATAACTTTGTGGCCCTCGCATTATCTGAAGTTGGACAGCCCTGTTTTAGAAGAACGTACTGAACTACAAGGTGAATAGATTCCATTATGTTAGAATCTAATATATTACCAATAATTTTACGATTCTAGATGCCAATAACGGAAAAAATCATGAACAAATCATAAATCCAACTAGTGGAATCTATTGAATAATGTAGGTTTCCTTACTTTACTATATTTTGGGTAAAAATCAGAAAATAAAATAGCTTATGTGGCGCTCTCTTATAATGCGTCTTGAACTAAGATTTCGCAGTGCGTTTCTTAATAGCTATTACAGTATTATTTATATCCATGTCACTGATTTTCAATACTTATTACTTATAGCTAGATTTGATATTTGTTCATAATTTTTAACTTGGAAAATGATCTTTCACCTTCAGCAACAGTGACAGGTAATGTAAAGTAAATGCATAAAGCAATAAATTAATTTGGGAATTTGATAATTTACTTATTTTTAAACAAATGCGAGAGGCACTAAATTAATAATTATCTAATATAGCCAAGAAAGTAAATTAATATTACAGAAACGGCATTGTATCATAATACACTACGTTTTAATAGTTACTATGCAAAACTTCTTTTTGTGTATTAGTTTGTCATTAGAGATGTGATTAGTTAAATTAGAGCATCGAATCATAATAAATTCTTAACTTTGGAAAGCCCCAAACCAAAAATTTTACATGAAAGGATGCTGGCAGTGTACGGGGAGAATGGACCAAGCATTTATTAAATAAAATGCTACTTAAAGAGGTCTGTTGAAGTCGTCAATCAGTAGTAGACGATCCAAGACACGGACAGCTGAAAACTGCAACCAATCTTGAAATGTCCAAGTTAGTCCATGGTTCTTGAATATCACCGTTTGAAGGTACCAGAGATTGTTGTGGCATTAAGAATATCCGAACCGAATGTCCTACACATGTTGCATGAAACACTTGGAATAAGCAAGGTGTTAGCCAGATGTCATTCAAGATCTTTGACTCCTGAATAAAATGACACAGTCATCAAGAGATTTCTTCAAAGCATTTGGATTTCTAGAAAAAATATCCACACATGTTGTGCAAAATAGTGATAGGAGATGAAACCTGGGTCCATTATTGGGATCTTGAGACCAAGCAGGAATTAAGCAGTGGGTCCATAAGGGTTCACTGCCAGTGCTTATTGAATTACATTTGAGAAACTCTATCATGCTATACAGCAAAAAAGTCCAAATTTGTTGCAGAAAAAGGTTCTGGTTCTTCACAATTACATAAAGCCTAACCTGTTCAAACTTTAATGCAAAAATCTGATGTGATATACGCACATAACTTCAATTTACAGTGATCTTATAATTAGCCAAAAATTAGATTTTTACTTTTTGAAAAAATTTCAAATTTTACAAAAACCGTACAAAATAGAACGTTAGTTCAACAGACAAATTTTCTCTAAAATTTTAAGCTGAATTCAAAAATTTAATAATATACCAGCTGTTCTATTTAAAATAGGAGTTAATAAAAAAAAGAGGAAGAAAAACAAAAGGAAACCCATTTTAGAGGCATTTAACTTGAAAATCACCCATCTCACATCAATACACATTAAAAATGTAATAAACATGTAAAGTTTGAAAAAAATTGTTAGAGCCGTTTTTGAAAAAAATCGAAAACTGAAAAATCACAA
>CALNHX010009761.1:0-46646 GCA_940337035.1 Agriotes lineatus
TTCGTTTACGTTATTTTATATATGATTTGAAAATATTTCTACTATTATTGTTTCTAAAAAATGATTTCTTATTTGTTTTGCAACAAAAATTCATACCTGAGGGTTTCTGAGGATACCAAAAACGAGTTTTCAATCAAATACAGCCTACCTCGATTGTTCGGGCAAGTTTTAGGAAAGTCGCATTTTTAATCGATTGTAGTAGACCAGTATGCAGAGCTGGAAATAATTCAAATTGCTTAAGTGCCCTTGGAGGCCTGTACAAATTGCAAAAATTTTTCAGACGAGGGAAGTAAAAATGGGTTCAACATAACGTAACGTATAGGAAATTATATTTTAAGAGCAGTGATTGAATAAGAAGCTTTTTCTCAAATCTTCTTTTTCAAGTAGTGTAATATTTTGGATCGCATGAAGTACGGATTTTCTTCTAGTAATATGACGTATAGCTATCTTTTGTTGAAACCACCTCATTTAGGTTCTAATTAACGTGTAGCTGTCTAATTTTAGGACTATAGAGTTTAAAGTGTAAGTTTCCAGGGTCAGCCACAGCTTTCCATGTTCTCAAAAAAAAATAATAAAAAAATTGAACATAAATCAGTACTAACGATCCCTGTCTAATAACGAACATGAAATGCTTATGATAATCTCTGAAACTTCTTTGTGGCGTGAATTCATAATTCATTTTCTTATATGGGTATTTCGCCACTCTGCAAATTAAAATATTAAATAACGAAAATATTAACAACGAACGTTTCGAGGGACAATCTGCCCTCGTTATCAACGAATAACAATTAAAACTAACAAGAACTTATCTTTTTTTTTCTCACTGGAAGAAAAAACGACCAACCTCCAATGAATTTTCTGACATTGACGTTTGTTGATATCTGTACCTACTTGATCTCATCTTTAAGAATCGATAGCCAACTATTGTCTAAAAATATTGAGAAAGACGACACGCATTTTTCTTCGTTAAGTAAAATGTATGCCGTTTCCTTAATTTTTCGCCTTGTTGACATCGATTCTTTAGACAAGATCTTTGTGTTGTCCCATTGTATTTTATGGTTTTCATCCAAGCATGTTCTGCCAGCTTAGACTTATTGAATTGATACGTTTTCAACATATTTTTATGTTCTTTAACTCTTACTGCTAAAGGCCTGGATGTTTCACCGATATAATATTTCCCGCATTCACAGGGAATACTATATATACAATTCCTTGAATGCTGTTCTTCGTTGAACGGTTTAGTTTTTGTAAGAACTGACCGTAAAGTATTCATCGTTTTGAATACCGTCCTAACATTGAATCTATTTCCAATTCGTCTAATTTTGTCAGATATGCCTGGAATATAAGGTATAGTAAGAGTATTATATTTTTGAGTGTCATTCCTTTGTATGTGTGTGGCATTGCTTCGTGTATTGAAAATGTTCCGAACAAGAGTCTCTGGATAGCCATTATCTTGTAAAACATTAATAATAAATTCTTTCTCTTTTTTGAAAATTGTATCATTAGAGCAAACAACTTTGGCTCTGTCGTAAAGACTTTTTACAACGCCTGTCTTTATGTTTTTGTGATGGTTAGAATTAAAATGTAAGTACCTATTAGTATTGGTTTTCTTACGGTATACTGATGTTTCAAAAGTATTTATTGTGCGTGTGATTAGTGTATCAAGAAAGGGTAACTGATTGTTTTGCTCTGTTTCTAATGTGAATTTGATGGAGGTTTCTTTACTGTTAATATGTTCAAGAAATTTGTCCACCTCATCTATATCATGAGGCCAAATTGCAAAAACATCATCGACATATCTCCACCAAACTACTGGTTTGTTGGTGTACGTGTAGACATGTTGTTGTTCAAAGTCTTCCATAAAAATGTTACTAACAATGGGAGATAAAGGTGAACCCATTGCCATCCCGAAATCTTGTTGGTAAAATTCATTGTTTAGTTGAAAGTATGTCGTTTTAATGCATAGTGTTAAGAGTTCCATAATGGTACCAACGTTTAATGTTGTTCGTGTATGTAATGTGTTATCGTTTTGTAGCTTATGTTTAATGATGTTGAGTGTTTTGTCTACTGGAACATTAGTGAAGAGACTAACTACATCGAAACTAACCATTAAGTGTTGTGTGTTTATGTTTGCTTCTTTAAGTTTTTCAAGGAAATGGGGCGTGTTCTTTATATACGTGTCTGTATTTCCTGATATAGGAGTCAGTATCTTAAGTAAATATTTAGCTAAACTGTGACAAGGAGAACCTATAGAACTAACTATTGGCCTAAGTGGTACATTTGGTTTGTGTATCTTTGGTAATCCATAAAAATGTGGTGGTTTACTGTAGTGTGGTGTTAGCGTACGTCTTACAAAATCTGTAAATTGTTCTCTGTGTTTGTAAAGTGTTCTGTATATTTTTGTTTCTATTGTATGTGTTGGATCTTTATTTAGTTTAGTGTATTGTCCCTCACTAATTAGTGTTAAAAGTTTTTCGTTGTATGTGGTTGTGTCAAGTACTACTGTGGCGTTGCCTTTGTCTGCAGGTAGAATTTTAATTGTGTTATCGGTTTTTAGTGTGTGTAGTGAATGTTTTTCTTGTTTGGATATATTTTGTCTGATTGTGTAAGGTCGTTCTAGTATGATTTTGTTTCTAATTCTGTATTCCTGTCTAATGTCTTCTGGAAGTTTTTGACAAGTCTCTTCTATAGCTGTAACTAAATCAAGTTTATTAATTCGTTTTGGCGCCACTGCGTAGTTGAGCCCTTTGCCAAGAACTAATTTGTCAGTGGCGTTTAGTTCTTTAGAAGACAGATTAACTACAGTTTTATTTAAAAAAGTGTCACTGTTCTTTAGTGTATTTAGTTCAATTGTGTGTTTTTCTTGTATGAGGTGTTGGTACTTTTTTAAATGTGTACGTTTTTGCTCTGTGTGTGTTTTGTTGTAGGTATTACTAATAGAGTTGTACATACGATTGAAATCGTCTTCCCGTACATCCCTTTGCATAACCTGTTCCAGTTTGTTTATGTCAGAGAGGCGAAATACCCATATAAGAAAATGAATTATGAAATGCTTATCTGCGGACTGCCTAAGTTGTTTCCATATTGAACTGAAATACCCAGAAAAGCAAATATAGCAATAACAGAAGAGTTATATAACTTACCCTTACTTAACAAATTTATTGGTTTATATTATTAAGAACGAAATACAAATGCCAAAAGTAGAAGTTATGGCATTTTTATATTCAAGTAAGGTTTTGTATAACAATGAGCGCTCTTAGTGTTTTCGAGAATTGCTATAGTTTAGTAAAGTTTCCACCGAAACGCAAAACTTAATACACCGGAACTTATGAAACTACATACATTAACCCTCTAAATCAAAAGCAGCGTTCCGTTTTAATAATATGTACTTACATGCTAAGCTGCTACTGCTACGTGGAGCGTATTTTAATTACACGTAATCATTGCAAGTTTAAACCGTAAGTTGTTTGCTATTGCGTTGTCACTTATTAAGTTAGCGGAGAGTGGTAATTGAAACATAAATAAGAAAACTGTTCACGCTAATCTATTTAAGGAAATAAATTTCCCTGTTTTCTAATTTCAACCATGCGCATGCTATCAACGATGTAACAAGTATTAGCATTTCCCAGTTTTAATATTTCATATTCCATGAAGGTATTGGCTTAGCAATAATACTTATTTCATATCTACTTTTCAGTTTCTGCTGTCGCATCTAACGAACTAACATAGTTTTCTAAAATCTGCTTCTTCAAGGATACAGTTATGGATTACCCTTCACTTAGCTGAGAAATCATGTAAGTAAATTTCACTATTACTTTGATTTTAATAGGATTTTACTAGAACTAATGGATATAACAGTCATATTACTTAGCAATATTGGCAAGGTAACGATATTGCTGTGAAGAAACTAAAAAAGATGATACTGGCAATTATCTATCGAACTTTACAATTAGAATTAGTAATAAATATACGATCTACCACTAATTTTTATTACTTTTTTTTATATCACCGTATATTTTAATGATACAGACAGAATTGTGAAGTTAACCGTTTTTGCTGCTGCATTGCATCGAATATTTTTATTAATTCTCAATTAGCCTGGGTTTTCTAAAATGCTTTAGCGTATTTCAATCTTAAGCTCTACTTTCCGCACTATTTTAATGATAATATATCCTTATATATAAACCTGTGGGGCTGATTTTATCCATCAGAGATCGGTCCTGTCTTCACCGTGTCCTTCATAATACACCGATAACCATGTGTCTTACGAAGCATGCCATTGGCCAAACGATTAAGGCGTCTGACTAGAAATCGGATTCCGTCTGGGAGCACACGGGAGAATCTCACCGACTATGATGTTTTTTGCAAAGTAATGTAATTTGCATGAGTACCTAAGTGTTTGCGTTTGTTATTTCAGTATTATTGGAAGGATTAAGATATTTTTACATATTTTGTACTTAATTTTAAACAATTTTTAACCGTTATTTTATCTAGCACAAGCTATTTTGTTTCTGTATGAAAAACATTTGTTTTGTAATTTTTTTATTTAGAAACAATTTAAAAAATGATCCTAATTAGAGTAAGGCCACCTATATAGTTAGCTAGAAATTACATATGTTGAAAACGAGAATATACCATAACTTCTCGAAAAAAAAAACTGTACCATCTTTTCTAGGTTTCTTAGCAGGTAGCTGTAGCAGAAACAAAAACAGGAAATTAATGATTATTCAATTTATTTTTTCTTAATTTTTTTTGCTTTAGAGTATCTGACTTTCTGATTTTAAGAAAAGCAACTGCGTCTAGTCGCCTTGAAAAAGTATATCTAAACCCTAAATCTCGCTGCTCGTAATTCCAATGTTCTCTTATAGGCTTTCGAACAATAGCAACTTAACAATCAAGTTGCTAATGCACTCGTTAGACCTATTTGTAGATTATCCGGCTTAAAGTGGATTAGCCCACATTACGACTAATTAAAATTCACAAATCCTGGAGTTTGTCTTTTGTAAATCCTTACAAACCGACAATGTAATTTTAGTAACGACGAAACCTTCATTCGCTTTTTATGAAAATGCACCCTGATTTATGATGAACCGTCGCTTATTACATGGTTTTGGGTTACAAATTCGGCGAGATTCTGAAAGGAGAACACAAAGCAAGAGTTTACCCTTTTGTTGTAAAAGCTAACCAGGGATTATTTGATTTGTAGAGTCGCAGTCTGCTTGGTGTCGAACGAGTTGTTCACAATGTAATGCTGCTTGTGATTGGTGACGTCCTTTGGGAGCTGGAACGGTTCCGGTGAATCCGGTATTCCGGACACCCGCGATATATATCACGCTTTGCATAGTAACTGCTCTTATATATGTGACCACATTACGAATTGCAGGGGGTGTTTTATTTAAGCGAGCATTAAAATTAAAATCCTGTTGTTATGGAATTAGGGGGATCTTGCATCTAGCATATTGCTTTTTATTTTGAAAGCTGTGACTTTTTATGAAACAATAATACATCCGTAGGATTTACAGCTCAGTATATCAATGTAAAACAGAAAAACCACTACTTCAATTGCATGCGTTTTGATGGCGAGCGTTGTCTCGTACTGCAAATTTCAATATGACAAGCTTTTGGATATTTTAAAAATCTCTAATCTGTCTGTAAATGTCATCGCGCACCCCTGCGGAGCCCGGAGTTTTTCAACCCCTTCGATGGAATGCAGCGAATTGAGCTTTTAACGGCTTTCCTGAGTCCTTCAATATCGCGCAGTTTGTTCCTGTGGGTCTCATCTTTAATATATCCCTGGTGTGGACTTAGGTCTAGACTCCCCTCTTCCAGGCATACCTTCCCGAATTCTAGTGTTTGCAGACTCTTTCAGAATGCAGTGCGTAAGATTTTTCACGCATTGATCTCCTTATCGTAAAAATGGCGTGAAAACGTGGAATGCTCATAAAGTGGGCGCTTTTCTTGAAAATATGTTTTTAACGTATATTGTTTGAAAACACGGTAATACCAGTTAAATAGATTACTCTTACATAAATAATTCGTTTCTTGGGTATTGTCATGGTTTTAGTATGCAGATTTGATATCCATGTAATTAAAGATGATTAAAAATATTTCATTAAAAATTAATAAAAATGAATTTATGTATTTTTTTCGTTGACCGCTTGTTAGTTTCAATATTAATGAATTATTTTTCCTAAAAAAGGATGGATTAATAGATGTCATTAATACACTGTTCTTGATTAATACACCCTTTTTTATTAATTAACTGTTTTTTTAAAACGGATGCATTAATAGAGCCATTAGTACACTGTTTTTGATTAATACACTCTTTTTCATTAATTAACTGTTTTTGCGATTTTGACATTTTGATGATATTTTGCATGGAGGTTAGTTGTATTAATCAAATTAGAGTACTTGATATAATTATTTTATATTAATATTCACAACAAAATTAGTAATACTGCAGTTTTACAAATTTTTAACCACAAAAAAAATGTGGTCCACAAAAAAATTTTGTAATCAACTCGTTTGTTAATGGGCGATTAATAATCTCAACTATTAAAGGCACTCACTCGCTATCGGTCGTTCGTGCTTTAAACAGTTTCGATTATTAATCGCCTTCATTAACACACTTGTTGGTTAAATAACTATAAAAGAAATTAGAATTATTAAATACATGTTTGGAAAAAATGGGTTAAAATACAAATCCAATTGAACAATGTAAGAAAAGAAACAGAAAGGATCTATAATATGATCTGAAGATTATTTGAATTTAATTGGAAGAAAATTAATACTAAATACTTATTTGGGAGAAGTCATTTAATATACCGGATAGTTAAATAAGTGGAATAAAATAATATAGAATGTTATTTTTTTTAAATAAGCATTAATATATTACCATGGAAAATATTGTTATCTTTAAACACCTATAATTTTTTTTTAAAACATATAAACTAACTTAAATGGTAAAAATTGTGAAATAAACCCTTTTAAAACAAGTTTTTCATATCTATTTGGTGCATGGAAGGATTTACATGAAATAAAATTAACGAGAAGGAGAAAAGAATAAATTTAAATAACAGGGAGATATGGTGAATTAACTAAGAAGAATGAATCTGGTAGAAATATTGTAACTTATACAGATATTAGTTACAAAAGTAGTTATTGTAATTGGATACTGTACGTCGTTTATTGTCGGTTGATTACATCATGTCATATGAATAACTGGGGGTGTATATTCTTGAAGTAGTTTACATCGAGTTCCTGAGAGAGTAAACCTATTGCGAATTGGATAGAAGGTTACCAGTTACTGGTATTGTACCTCATAGAACATCTTGTTGGAGTGACGTTTTATTGTTTGGCTCTTGTCAAGTCTGCTGTTGGTGGAAAGACGACTGACTGTTGGATGTTGAGGAAAGGTGTTCCAGTTGCTATTGGTGGATCGTGTCAGAATCCAGGTGGAAGTAACGGAAATCCTGTCGTGTTTTGGTTGGAAGGTTTGTGCAGTTGATGGTGGCTAATTGCATTCCTTCTGGGTTTGATGTATAGGTTGGAAACTGATGCAAGCCGTCGGAATGCTGTTGGATCTGGAGGGAAGTGGATTGTGGTCTTTGGTACAAGTGACAGTTACAGGTATTTATATAAAGAATTGTAAGAAAAGCAATAAAGCAGTGAAGGTTAATAATTAAAAAGGAATTACTTACCGTTTTTATGGTGTTTATTGAATGACATATAGTAACAAATATGTATTTATGATTAGTTCACAGATTCATAAATTTGAATGACATTGACAGATATAAAGTAGACATTTGATTTTTGAAGCAAGGTTTCATAAAAACGAAAAGAAATCAATTTTCAGATACAACGGTAGTCATTGTAAATGTGAGATCCCAACCTGTTTATTAAGAGTACCTACTTGTGTTCTACTGGAGCTAGTGATATTTTGTAATACTGATGATTCATAATTTAACAAAAAAAGGCACATGCATTACATGAATTCGTTTTAAAAACAGAATTGTTTTGAAAATAAAAACTAAAGTCAAATGCAATTGCTAGTAGCATAAGAAATACTTTTTTATAAAATAAAACTATTTACATACGTAAATACCATTGCAACATACTCAGTTATCACATAAAAGGAGCCACAACGTGGAGCCTTAACAGTATATAGAATTTTATAATTAATTCTATTCCTGGCGTAATAGAGAATTGTTCCGCCTTCTTAAAATTGTATGAGTTGCAATTACTTGTAAGTGTACAATATAAACTTATTAAAGAAAATATTTGCATTAGGTTAACTTAAACTGACTTCTATTAAAAGTGTCTAGGTTCCAGTAGGGAGAATATATACTAAGCTGTATATGAAAAATATAATGCGTACAATCCTTAAATTGCATTAAATTATCAGTAGCAACGTAAGCGATTTAAGATGTAATTAATTGCATGCCTAAGGAACTCTACAAGGGTACGTAGTTTAATTTAGAAAACTAAGAAACAATATTTGAATACAATATATTCTTCGCAATACTGTTTACCCATAAATACACAAAAAACAATACATTTTTTTGAAAAAATTAAATTGAAATTTTGGCGGTAACAGCTCGAACCTCATAATTGGCATGTAAATTAGAGAAAGCACAAAATCCATAAAAGAAACAATAATTACAGGGACATTTTTATGTATTTGGGTGAATTTTTATACAAATCTGGTAAACTAAATTAAAGACTATAAATAAATATTTTGCAAGTTATTTTAACATTATGGCACACGATTCTCTTTCGTTTTATCTTGTCAGAGAAGATGTGATAGTGCTTCACTCTAGCCGACGTTGCTCTCTGTACAAAATTTAGCCAAATTTCGTGTACCTGAGGTCTGAGACTAGTGAATAGCACAATTGATCATGTACTTAATTTGATGTGTCTACTGCTTTGGTGACTGCTCCCTTAATAGGGGATCTTCCATAATTTCCTACATGGCTAGCCTTTCTAGCCATTTATTTTTGTAAATATTTACAAAATATTTTAGATCTATATGTAGACAATCTTAGAAAGACGCCGGGGTTCCTGGGTTTCCCTTAGTACGAACTCAATATGTATCAATACATTTTAGGGATTGGTCTGTGTCACTGCTGAGATAGAAAAAGTTTCGCCCACTTTCAGAAGGGTTTTCATTAGGAGAGAAACAAAAGGGCATGGTTACTCAAGGTGTAAACTACGTCAGAGAAAAAAACTCTCTTTCAGGGGTAAGAAATAGAAAAGCAAAGTAAGTTAACGTGTCAACAATGCCAGAGGAGAAACTCTTCTACCGATCGGAAGTAAAAAAGTAAAGGTTTAAGGTAATTTCAATTCTCCCAACTGACCCCAAAGACCAGGAAAAGTGGAGAAATACTGCTCCTAGCATTTGCCTCAGAAAACGTACTCTGTTGTCTCAGTAAAACCACCTAAAAACCTGAATCAGAGCAGACGGTCTCGTGAATCGATCCCATGACCTACCGAATGCTAAGTATACCGATCGGAAGAAAGGAGGCGGTATTTATAGTCAACGGTCGTGGTGATTGAATGATGATGATAAGCGTTCTTCACATAAGCAATAGAGAGTAACATTAGTCTCCACTGAGATTATTCCGGAGTTTGAAAATTTCAATGGCTTCGTGAATATTTTTGCTGTAGAAGAATTGGGATTTCCAGATAATAGAGCTCCCATTAAACTAATCTTATAGCTGGTATCATGTTGATGTGCTGCAATAGTTGATGATTGATGAAACGATAGCTGGCTTGCAATGATGATCCCTTTTGATGTGTGTTCAATTGATCCTTGGGTAAAGGGAGGATCTGTAAGATATGGATCGGAGGTTTGAATATTGCTTTCATGTTTGTTTCCCTAGAAACTTCTCTATACGATCGGTGACTTGGTTGATACGGTGAAGATAGACTATTGGGATCTTAGACTGTCGAAGACTTTGGGATAGTCGATAAATCATGAATACAAGAGTTTGTTAATTTATTGGAATTTTTGATGATCTGTATAGGTGCTCGAGTTTCCCAACCCTTGAGGAAACCACTTCTTCAAATAGGATTATTATTAATGACATTAAGACTTTAGGCGGTGGTTGAAGATAATGGAGAAAATCTTGCTAATGAGGTTATACTGATAATTCTCACATTTCTTTCTTTTTATGTTCCAGGATAACTACGAAGTAGGTCCAATCGTTAGTCAGTAGCCTATTGACCATACCATACTGCAAACGTTTACATAGTATTGCATACATATGTTAGCAGTACATTTTGCACATAACTCAGATTTTCACATGTGATAAAAAATTCATATTTTGGACTCAACATGTACAGGGTTAGCACTTGAAGAAAAAGGAAACTTTTGTTTATTTTTGCTATAACTGCGAAATAGAGAAAAGTAATAATTTTCACATTGTTCAAGCTTTACCCTAGGCGAAAATGGAACTCAGAAGATACAAGATAAACGGTGATACAAAAAAGCAACGAATAAGTGAGTTGCATTTAATATAGCTGCATCGCAAAGATCAGAACGGTACCGTGTGGCAACGTGTGCATCAACCAGGCATCATTGAAATTGCATTCGCAGGCAGTGAAGTTCGAATCCCATCACCGGTAATGTCCTTTTATTTGAAAATTGATGTAATTTGCATTACCAAGTGTTTCCTTTTATTACTTTAGTATTATCAGACACATTAATATATTTTTACCCGTAGTTTTCTTTGATTTTTAAAATTGTTTAGTCTCACAACCTGCATTTGCGAGGGAAGTTCTGAGTAAAACCTTTTATAGATTTTTTATTGCTTTTTTTGTATGGAGGGTTCTCATACGACTTTTTTAGTTTTTTTTGGTTTACTGTCTCTAAAGAGTTTTTTTTACAATAATCTCTCCATCTAAAATATCTTGATTATTTGTTAGCTTGAATGGCTGATTAATGTATGGTGTAACTCGTCAATTAGTCTTTTTACCAAGTCTGTACATGTCTTTAGTGTTGTTGTGATCTTATTGCAAATTTGTATCAAGTAATTGTTCGTGTTCATACAGCAGCTGGTTTTTAGCGTGCGTCTTTGTTCGATTATGTGCAATGTAATGTTGGTCATCCAGTAGTGGTATTTTGATGATTAGTACCGCTTGGTACGTCGTTTGCATTTTTCTGCATATCGTCCGATGAATAGTTTCAGGATTGCATAAACTGTTTCTTTTCCAGTGTTTTGCTTAACTTAATACGGAATAGAATGCATTACTATAAGAACTATTTAATTTAAATGCAATTTCATATGTGCGCTTTCATTATCGGGCAGCTGGAGGACAAAAATGAAACTAACAAGTTTTCAAATGGTTGTTGTTTTTGATATAACCTAATGCACATACACTTTGTAGTAGAATAGATTTTGTGTAATATATTTATGTGAAACTCAACTAGAAATATATGGGAAGTAAATAATTTGATTCCAATTACTTTTAAATATTGGAACATATACCTAGAAGTTTAATATGATTGTAGCACCCATAATTTCTGCAAACTAATAGATCAAGTGCACCATGGAAATCAAACTTGCCTTGAAACAAAGGTTTGTTGTTTTCTAGTTTGACAGCGTAATTTAGTTTCGATAATTGCAACAGTTATTATATAAGTTAATTTTTAAATACGTGTTGTGCAGGAGAACCTTTGGCATTGGCATGACTGCAATAAATAAGATTTTACATAATCATTTGGGTGTAACAAAAGTTTGTGGTCGATGGATAGCACACAGTTTAGCAGAAGCACAGAAAACAAGAGCTTGTGGAGTTTTGTATGAAAACTCTAAGAAATAGTATGAAGGTAGGTGTAAAGCAGTTTACAACATTATAACTGGTGACTAAAGCTGGATATATGCTTTTGAACTCGAATCGAAGCGGCAGTCTGCACAGTAGGAGTTTTCAACAGATCCTAATTCAGTTAAAGTAAAGCGATTTCGAGTTGTTGGTAAGAAAATAAACGTACGGTTACCGAAGAATGTTATACAACAGTACGCCTGCCAGATGTTATTCAAAAAGTTCGTTTACGGCGCCCAAGAATTGAGATCGGACTGCACCATGACAATGCTTCAAGTTATAACGCATATAAAACTAAAGAATTTTTACAGGCTTCCGGGTAAAAATTGCTAAGTCAGCCCCGATGCAGTCCCAACCTAGCACCTTCCGATTACTATCTATTTCCTCGATTAAAGAATGAAATGCGTGGTGTGCAAAGTGCGATTTGGAACTCGAAGATGGTGTGAAAAGTTTAAAATATCTTGTTTCTCAAGTGATTCAAGAAGAGTGAAGTTTATGTTTTGAAAATTGTTTTATCGAACGGGTAATTGTATGCAGTTTAAAGGTGTATTTTGAAAAGCAATAATTCAAATAATTGTTGGCTACAAAACTTTGTTTTATTAGATTGCAGAAATTTACGGTGCTACCCTCGTATTAGAAAGAAAGTTGGAAATTAAATAGAATTGTTTAATGATGTAACAGTAGCATGAGATTGAGACGAATAAAATATAATTCTTTGAATGCTGTTGGGTAGAATATTGTTAGTATAAGCAATGACCAAGCAAAATGTTTCACAGCAAAACTGTAGTTTTAATAAAAGGGCACAGACTACTGCTTCCAGTTTTGATTAATGTTAACTTCCTTGCGCATCCGCGGTTTCTAACCACAAGCCACAGGTATACATGCATATGTTTGAATATGAATATCTGTGCTGCAATATGAAAGCCATCGTCTTTTTGTTAAGCAAAATGCAGAATGCATTAGGTAGCCGTCACAATGGATTTACTGAACAATTTATTCATTTATAGAAGTAAAGAGCGGGGAACGATCTTGTTGCGAGACAAAACCGTAGCTACTTCCATAAATGCATCCTCGCTTTGGTTCCGTTTACTAACGAGCTCGTTAATTATCAGCAACCATTGCTTGCTGGAGGTTGTTATTAATTTCTAATAAAGATGCAAGTTGTGCTCTTCTTAATTAGTTCAAATTGTATATTGTTAACCAAGGAAACGGCATTGTGTTGTTGAAGCAGTACCGACATCCTTTCTGTTTTTATATTTGCAGTGTATTGTATTATGCAAACGAGGATGTTACTGCATCTAGATCTATATTTGTCTGGGTGCATTCATTGTATTCATTCTTATTTAAATAATTTTCTTAGTATAGGATGCAGTATAAGTAAGTAATAATAATTTAATTAACTGAATTCTAGTTTCTTTAATAAGATCCCTTATAAAGTACGAGGGCAGCACCTATAATTTGTAATAGATCAAGTGGACCATGGAAACATAAAAAAGAATTGTTAGTGGCTTCCGGGTTAAAAATTGCTAAGTCATCCCCTATACAGTCTGACCTAGCACCTTCCGATTACTTTCAATTTCCTCGATTAAAGAATAAAATGCTTGGTGTACGATTTGGAACTCACGAAGATGGCGTGGAAAGCTTCAAAAACCTTGTTTCTCAAGTGACTCAAAAAGAGTGAATTTTTGTTTTGAAAATTGGTTTTATCGAATTCGTAAATATATAGAGTTTAAGAACGAATACTTGAAAAATTTAATAAAAATAATTTTTGGCTAAAAAAATTTGCCAGAAATTTTTAGTGTTTCTCTCGTATAAACAGTTGACACTAATTTGAGCTATAATTGCATTGTCAATTGTGTTTAGTTGATCCCTTAATGCTTACTGCACTCTGTTATTGTTACTATTATTCTCTTCTCTTCCTGTTGTTAATAAGTTTTGTCTGTGTGTAAATAATACTTAATACAAAGTAGCTATGCGTTTTTGAACGAAATGGCGTCGCATACCATTCTAAGGCATTGGTTTTCTTCACTTATATTTTAAAATAAATAAATGACAAATTTATTTCAAAATTTTAATTATAATTTAATATTTTCAAGATAGTACTGCATAATAAATTGTTTGAATGGTAAATATACTGCTTAAGAGTACTTCTAAGAGTAAATAACCGCTCTCTTGGAAGAAAAATTATATTTCAATAAATTTGAACTTCTAAGTTAATTGCCTTTGCTTTAAGATAAGTTCTGTGCGTGTTTATTTACCTGGAAGAAATCGCATTCATTAAGAGATAAGAGGAATTACCTAATGTGCTTGGATACGACTTCTCCGTCCAGGTTTCGTTTTAACTCGCTTTCGTTTGATAAAAATAATGGTATTCCGGTCATAATCCTTATTTCCTCTCTCAAACAAAGTATAAAATTTCCAAGCACTTATTTTCCTGATTTTTCGTCGCGCTGCGGAGGAAACGGGCAGATAATGCAGAAAAATATTCTAGATTTAAACTGGCAATAATTTAGTGCTGTGCGTGCGATTCCCACCGGTTCAGAGATCTTATTTTAATTCGGCTGCCGTGAGAGTTATCAAGAATTTGTCAGTAGATAATAAATATAAAACCCGAATTTAGTGCCTTTTTAAGTTATAAGAGTCCAAGCTGCAATACTGTTTCAGCGGAAGTTCGCTTAGCTATCGGTTTGCTGTCATATCTTATATTGAGCAGAAAATCGTTTTGACTGAATATATCTATTTGCTCGACTGTGATGTTAACCGCGCTGAAGATGATAAAATGATGTTAGCATTGGTCTTTGCTTTCAAAGCCTATGAATAATAATTGTGTTTTGTGCTACCAGCATTTTTTATTTGCCTTTGGGTTTGTTATTTGTTACCCAAGGTTCAAGTTACCGCATCCTGGTTGGTATGGCAACAAGAAAATAATAGAGCAGTTATGAAATGTAACGGTCCTAGGACTGTTACAGAAATTTATTTTGAATTTGGTTACTAAATAGAAACAACAATCATGGGCTCCAAGTAGGCAAACAATATTTGTAGTATTCAAGAGTATATTTACGAGTATTTTTATAACTTGATAGCTCAAAAAATTTTATACGATACTCAGTCGTTAAGTGCCTTTTGGGAACAGGCCTCAAAAATGTAAAAAGGTAATTCCCACTTCTATAAATTATGATTATTTCTGAGCAGCTAAAAACACATTAGGTATTAAAAACCATAATAAAAGTTATATTCGAATAGTTATATTATGCTTACGTTATTTAAGAACTTTATACTTTTTTTTCTTTGAATAATGTACATTAATAGCTATTAACATATCTAGGAATGTTATGAATATTATAACTGCCGGAGATGTTGTTTTGAAGTTGATTTTAAGACATCTAAGGCTGTTATGATTCATAATATTCGTGGTTTGTTCTATGTTTATCGGTTGCGGTATGGTAATGGTTGCCATGTTCGCTAAAGGAATATTACCGTACAGATAGGTACAGTTGTTTTAGTATGTTAATGGTTGCCATTTACGGTAAAGGAATATTACCGTACAGATACAGTTATGACATAGCTATCAGCCTACTTTTGTATATGTAAACAAAGGGTTATGATTCTGAAACCGATACAATTAATCTTTTGTCAGTTACTTATGAAAACCTGATATCCAAATTTATAAAAATTACTGATATATTTGATACTAACAAAAGCATCTATTGACAGCGTCAAATTATATAGATATGCAAATATATTCTTTTTAAATAATGAACATAAGAATACTTTACCTGAAAGTGTGTATGTGGTTAATTTTGATTTATTTTCATTAAATTTTCTTTTCGTTTTACTTCTCTTTACGATAAAGGAAGTATTGGATTCACTCCAAAACAGAAAAATTGAGTTTTCAACAGATCTTCACGTTTTAGAGTCCCCTGAACCCAAAAAAACATGTTTTTGTTCATTGGTATGTCTGTCTGTCTGTCTGTGAACAGAATATCTCACAAACGAAACGAGGTATGGCGTTAAAACCTCATATATAAATTTTGTGTACAATGTAGATAAGGCAGCAAGCTTTTGAAGAAAATCACATATCCGAAAGTAGGCGTTTACTCTTGTGATTTTTCAGTTTTTTTTCGATTTTTTCAAAAACGGCTATAACGATTTTTTTCAAACTTGACCTTTTTATTACATGCTGTGAGATTGATTTTTGATAAGATTGTAAATCTTGAGTTACATTATTCACCATTGTAATAACATCCAAATAATTGCAGCATATGCAAAATATTCAACGAACGAAAATGGCATTCCACTTTAATTTATTTATAAACAAGAGATTGTAAGGCCAGATGGAAATTTTATAGAGTAAGAGAAGCAAAAACCAAATTCAAATAGCTTGAGATAATGTCAGAATAGTTTCTATGATTTTTTATCCTATTTGGTACTAATTAGGTTAATAAATAAATACAGGGTGTGTTCGAATCGAATCGTCATCAAGAATAGGTAGTTGAGGCTAAGGAAAACAAAATATCTAGACTCAACTAGCGAAAATTAGAAAACATTTCTTCATATTCAATAGAATAGAACGCTAAGGTTATATCAGAAAATGTTCGAAAATACTTAATTTGAGTAAATTTTAGGAAACGGTAATGTACATTCAGTTTACGTTTGTAATTATTGCCAACGTCGCATTTTTTAATTCATGTTTTTAGGTGTAGCTGCAATATCTTGCCTCAATTTGTAATTATCAATAAAGCTTTATGTATATACACCGTCTACAAAAAAAGTAGCAGTCCAATGGGTCGTTGAATTAACAGCAACAGCAGTATAGGCTAGATATTGAACTTGAAATCATTTATAGATACAGAGGTTATACGTTATTTAATTTAATACAGTTTTTCAACATCTGCTGTCTTCATTTCAATATGTGGGTTAACGTAGGTGAGATTTTTAACACAGGAGGATTCGGCATGGTTTTCATGCTCAGACAAATTACATCCACTATAACCACCTAAATCGTCTCCTCAATAAGTTTTCAACCTTTCAATAATACATTACCAAACAAATTAACCTGGACTACTTAATCAATAAACTACGTCCTCTAAATTACAACGAACAAAAAGAACTATTAGGAATTCCATTTTTATTATTTACATTTTTTACATAACTCAAATATATGTGGTTTTATATTTGAGTTATGCGTTGATATATTATTAGTATAAAAACAATTCACCCCTTTAAAAATAAACTCAACAAGCCTGTTATAGGGAAAACCCAATTTGATATAGATACTAAGCTTAAAGCAGGTTTAGTAGCTTAGCGCGAAAGAAATCTTAGACTGAAGTAAAAGGGAGCTAGACCACTATAGCCACTACATTTGCACCTCGAACGATACGGGGACAAATTCGTATTACGGTGACTATGTTACCACAAGGCAACGAATTTCTAACAACGGTCATTTTAAATTGTTTTTTCTACAGCCAGCATACGAAAAACTGTAAATTATCAAAATTTAATTCAATAATGCAGCCTGGAGAATAAACAAGCATATTAAATGTGGAATCGTATTATAAGCACTATTATCCTCGGTTCAAAAGGTAACAACGCCCAATTCAGATGTTAAAAATCAATTTAAAAAATTGTGTCGACTACGTAAATCGCAATTATTTTACATTAACAACTTGTATTTCTACACCCCCCGCGTCTGTAATTTCACTGGTAAATATTTGGTATAGGTTTCTTGACGATGGAAACACTAAATATACCGACCTTTATTTGGAAAATTATTTTCTTTCTGCTCTTCCTACTCTAGATCAGTGGCTTGTTTTTAACCACAAAGTGGCTCTATGAGCCTTCTTTACTCGTAAGCCAGGTAGGTAGCTGGCCTTGCTCGTCGAAAGTGAGAAAGAGTTCCCTTATTAAGGGTTGACTACCACAGGTGTTAGTGTGGTAGTCGGAAAGCATACGCCGAGGATCGAACCCTGTCAGACTGCCTGAAATTCAAGCATATTGCTTGCTCGGCCATCTGCTCTCTGTGCAAATGTCAACAATATTAAATAATTGCTGCAAACAGTTGAGTAAACGGCACGAGACGGTGTGAAATATAAATAATTCTTGGCAGCACTCCGACTAAAAGTTTTCCCCCCTTAACGAGCAATCTAATATCGGAATATCAATCAAATGCATTTTTTACTATGTTGCTTGTTGTATTTCTGTACGTAGAAAACGATATTTTTCGATGCTCCATACAGAAATAAACTCAAAAAAGTTTGTTGATATTAATAATCAAACCGCTCATTTGGGCTAAAGCATAATTTTCGCAAAAAATAGTTGACTTTAACTAGTTAATATTATATAAAGAATATTCGGCACACGCGTATACAAAAATCTGTAGAATTTAGTGTGGAATATTTCATTCTATTCTTAATAATAATGAAGCAAGAAAACATTTAGCGTAGTCATGTGTAATCCCATGAACGACTCAAGATGGCACATATCTCAATAGCCAATTATAAAGTGTACTAAAATTGCCCACGCTGTCAGTAATATAGCCACTGTAATTCATGTTATTTAAAGGTTCCACCAAAAATCGTACAGTAAACTTAAAGATCCTATTATTATAACATTATTAAAATGCATTCAAGCGAGTACCAGTGGAAAGCTAGAACAGCAACAAACAATAGTAACAAACAATCCCTAAGAATTCTACTTACTTGCGACGTCACGTATCGCGGTGAACAAAATCCCTATCAGATATTTATTTGACTGTAAAGAAACTCTGCAACGGAAGATAATATCGTTATACAGGTGCACAACTCTTGAGACGTTACTGTACTTCTAGCGGGAATACCCATTATTTACACAAAATTCGGGGAAATTTATGTATGCAGAAAATTCTAAGCTAAATACATATGCCATGTTTAAAATTTTCGGTAAATTACAGATGTAATAAACTGCTCAACTACAGGTCTAAAGAGTAGCTTCAGAATGTGTAGTTCAAAACGTGACCACCGAACTTCTGTAGATGGCGCCAAGTGGAATTATAGTGCACCCAGAATGTGTAGTTCAAAACGTGACCACCGAAGTTCTGTAGATGGCGCCAAGTGGACAAGCCGCCACTGTGCTACAATGCTTGGAAATTTTGCAAAGTGGAAAATCGGCACCTTTCGCCAAAACCATGAAGGTGCTCGGGACCTTAGCAACAACTTTGCCCCCTTTCAAAATTTCGATATCTGTAGCCGTTCGAAAGTTACAGGCGATCCAGACAGACGGACGGACGGACGGACGGACGGACGGACGGACGGACGGACAAAACGTTCGCATAAGTACGCTGAAGCTACTAATAAAAACAGGTGCGAAAATTAAGCGAAGTCTGGACGCTAAGCGAAAATCTGGTCAAGGCTACGTCGGGTTGAGAAAAGGATTTCTTTAAATTCTTTTTTATTTTAAATTAGTATTCTGCGCTTCGGGAAACCGAACGTATCCCAGAAGAATCGTAATTTTTTAAAAATTGGTACGGTAAAGCTTTCTTAGACAGCTACATTTGCGGAACGATAACGGCCACCTACGTACAACCTCTCTGCTTGAAGTCTACTATCCGATTGTTGATTGGTGCTCCTTCTCTAGCTTAGAACGAAAAGAAGTTTACGAGACGAATTACCGACCTCCTCTATAGCACGCATTAAAAATTCAGTGGTGGCGTCAGATCTCAAACTGACGTAGCAAGCTGTTGAGAGCAACGAATG
The DNA here is from genome assembly GCA_940337035.1 of Agriotes lineatus. Lineage (NCBI taxonomy): Eukaryota > Metazoa > Arthropoda > Insecta > Coleoptera > Elateridae > Agriotes > Agriotes lineatus. The sequence goes on from CALNHX010009761.1 coordinate 19,554, forward strand.
ACACGTTCGACAAGTTTGAAAGTAACGTTTAATATCATCATATAGTTTGTTTGGGTATTATGTTACTCTATAGAATTAAAAATATTAATAGCGCAAAGATTTCTTAGTGTTCGCAAGTACCGAAATATTAAAACTTCATTAGAACACCAAAAGCGAAATCTTCAGATGTTATCCTACTATTTTTCTTGGAAATATATTACATTTGATCTAAATTGATTTCTCATTAATATAAATATTACTTACTATAAGTAATACCTGATTCGAATGTCAATTTCCTACAAAATGAAACGTTGTTGATCAAATACCCGTATACAAAAATGTTCGTTAAATAGCACCATCTACGGACAGGTCCTTTAGATGTAGTGAGCTAGGTGTCCATTTATGTGTGCTATGGCAGTAATTGAACTTAGCAGTATGTCTTATTTCGACCTATATGGAATAATTTAATAGTAATTTACGATACAAGTGCGTAAAGCTAGTCTTTAGTCACGAGTGAGCGAGCGTTTTATGCTCCGCGAGTGACTAAAGAATAAGGATGCTTAATGCATGTGCAACGTACAATATTATTTTATCTAGGATAGAATCTAGAAAACACAGTAAATATTTTATATGTAAATTAAGATTACTAGCAACCGGTCCTAATTTTGCGTGGTTAAACATTTTCAAACAGGTTGCTACTGCAGTTTTTAATGTACCCTTCATGCCTAAGTATATCTAGTGCATAAAAAACCACAATAATAAAAGTTTGTCAAATTCTAAATACATATCCACATACATTTGTGTTGGCACGGGGTTGTTATATTAAAGTACAAATTTTAAGTACTATTCTTTATGTGCACATAAAAGTCGTATTTGTACGTTTGCTGTCGGAAAATAACATGTTAATAAAATTTTAAATCATAAATTATTCCCAGCTTTATAAACATACAAATACACTAGAAATGTACCTACGTAACTTTACAACTAAATCACCTGCTCGCACATACGAGTATATATTTGGACACGTTTGCACACACTGTGATGACCTTTACGGCTTGACCCTTCATCGAAATTTATTCTCGGCTGTGGCTTATTTAATTTAAGATAATTGGGGTTTGTAGAGAAAATAAAGCTGTCTGAACTCTCAGCACTTTCTTGGGGCCTTCATTACAGTAAAAGGGTGGACGCTGGGTAAGACCGTTGAAAGTTACGATAAAAGGACGCTGTCGTACTTCAACTAAGTAAACTTGAGGTCAATTAATGGAACCAGTATAAGAAATATTAAATGAACATTTATTTAATAATTAGGACGTCTGACAGTTCTAAAAGTTTAATTAGGTTCTGCATTAGTCTATGCACGTACATGTTCAGATCACCCTTAAATCCCGTTAAAAATGCGTTACTTTGATAAACGATAATTTTTATAAAATTTAAAAAAAAAATTGAACATAATTACTGCATAACATAGGCTCGTTTAACTTTAAATATATTATTGTTACAAATAACTCTTACGTTATATAGTTTTGTGAAGTGTTACCATCATGTCTTAGAAAGGCATCTGAAGCATTACTTTCAATCATTGAGGAAAACAATGGTTTCCATACAACTTTTGAATCTTTCATAATACTTTAACAAACGATTTTCTTCCTTTTTCTATTTATTTAAACATACTTGGAAGACCTTTGTTGAGATCTTTTGTAGTAATAGTAATCATTAATTTGATTATAATTATAATTGTTGCAACGTACTATTTATTTCAAGAACAGGTAAGATCAATATCTTAAATTTTTAAAACGTCAATGTGTTAATAGAATCCGCACTAACTATAACAGGTCGAGATCGAGAGTGAGGTCGAAAACAAAGAAAACGAATATCTAACAAACTCTCCGATATATTAACATTCCCATCGGGGACTCAGGGTAATGTCACTAATAAGTAATCATCGTATTTTTATTATATCAATCAGGCAAGTGCGTTAATCAACCAATTGGAAGATACCAGAAAAAACATTGTAAAAAGCTTTACTCATACATCCCCGTTGTTGTGACACTAAACAATTTTTTCTACGACCACTACTAAAAGTAGGCCTTTCAGCGCTAGCTTTTTTCACTAAAAATGACGTTTTATAATTTAGCGTGTTAAAAGTGAAATCAGCTGTTTACTTTTAGCCCATGTACTAAAAGTAAACTGCTGGTGTTGGATTTAGAATTTCGAACTGGAAGTGATGTTGTTAAGTTATTCTAGTGTTTTTTTAAAATAATTAAAGCATTATTTAATGAATAAAGTAAAATGTGTACATTTATAATTACCTTTGATTACTAACTTTGACAGCTACTAGCTGCAGAAACAGTCACCTGCGTGTCAAGGCCATCTCTTTACTATGACATAAATTATAACTGTCATAAATGCAAACCTTTGTTAAATCGACATTGATGCATTAATAACAGTAAATTTAAGGCAGTATAAAAAATATTGTGTGCAAGCTCGTGCATAAACGTCCACTTTTAGCACTTACATGCATACGTACATACATTATTACACTTAATGTTATTAAAAGTTCTATTGTCAATTAGTTCGGAATAAAAAACTGTTGTGAAAGACCTACGTCTACTGACTCAGAGATGTTATCACTGGAGGTACTAAAATCCTAAAAGGGTTGAATATCTTTCAACCATTGTATCTGGAAAGATGCCGAAACTAATTCGCGTAATTTCTGAAGTGCCTGCCTGGTGTTTTGTGTGCTAAGGAAAATTTCTACCAAGAGAATGTTCCTCTCGGCAATGCGAAGTGTTCGTGATCAGCTCTATCTATGACTTGCAATGCGAGATTTCTGAGACTATGTGTCGTTCTAGCGTGTTTAGTTGCAGCCTTTGACCGTGCGTGTTGTAAACATCCTTAACTATATGAAAGAACAATATACAGCGTAATTGTTTAAAAATAAATTAAAGAGTGTGACAAGTTACCCCCTCTACAAAACTGTCACTTCCGGGGGTAATAGATATTTAGAACCACCACTATTGTGTTCCCCACACTTGAGACATCAATGAACCACTCGCCTGGAGGAACCCTGTATGTCGAACTTTGACCTATAAACGTACATAAATATACAAAATTGGCAGAAATCTACGCGTGTCAACTTAGCTAAATGGTATTCAACATTTGCTGTAAATCATACAACTTAGCTTCTGCGGTAATTGAACTGACGGCGAGATACGAAAATCAAGGAAAGTCTCGGTCACCGAGCAGTGAGTGAAGATTCCGATCGAGCAATGCCCCGAGTGGCCAAAGGTTTATCGAGAATGGAAGCCGTACTTGCCAGATGCTGTTATTAAACCAAAGTGGACAGCTATAAGATTGTCGACGGGCGAATTGGTGACACCATATGACGGGGGGTGGGGCTTGTCGAATAAAGAATGTACACGATCTACATTCTACAAGCTGATAACAAGTTCTTTCTCCGCGACTACGTTTGCTGGATGATACTAGATTTCCTCTAAATATATCTGATCGGGGAAAAAATGACATTCCGCGGCTATTCCAACCATCCCGTATTCAAAATTTCAGATGGGTAGGCTGCGTTTTAGGAAGCTGGGAGTATCCGACAATTGACTTTATTTCCTAAAATTGACTCGGTAATGCTTTCCAAAAACAGTTATACTCACGGAACGATAACGCTATTTTGCACAACTCCTCTGCTTGAAATCAACTGCACGAATGAAAATCGGATTCTTTGAAATATTGACGTAAGAAGAAGTGGGACGAAAAGCATTAGCAACCCCCTCTTTCCTGTGCATAAAAAACAGTGGAAGCGTCAAATTCCAAACCGAACTAACAATGTATGGCGTATTTACATCTTCTGTAGTCAGAAACATTTGTTTTCAATCTGATCTTTAATAAAATATCAACTTCTATTATAAGCGTTAATAAAACAACTATTAAATAATAAACGAATATAGATATAAAGGCATGAAGAACAAACGTTGATATACAACTCTAAACATATTAAGGCGTTTATTTGGTTGTCTTAGCTGCAAAATGAAAGAAACTTTAAATATTTGTAAGTCATCCTAAAATTATGTGTAAACTATTGAACAACTTTTATCAAGATAATTTTTTATCCAAGGTACAACTATTAATAGTTTATCATCATTATGCGCCTTTTAACCATTTTGGTAACCCTATCGACAATCAGCACATCTCCATTGGCGCCACAATGTTTACGTAAACTGTTTAGTCATAAAGATAAGGAAGTAGAGTAGCTTTTTAGTATAGGTTACATTTATAACAAAACTTTATAACAAACCGTTTTTCGACAAGATAGTCGGCTCAAAAAAAATATTTAGAAATTACTTAGTAGCGACTTTTACCAGAATATATGAGCATCACTTTCTGTTTTAGTCGTACAAATGAATACATGTCGCTGGATTACATATCAGAGCTAAACATTGTTGTGGTGTATCTTTAATGACGTAGCAGAATTTTTCTAAAGCAGTTTCGAAAATTTTCAACCTTTTCTTATACACCTTCAGTAATAGTGGGGTATTACCGCATGTATTCAATCAAGGAGATTCCTGAGCGTCCCGGAATATACTGTAACAATCAAATTTCCTTATAAAAATAGCATTTTTGCTTTTTTAGTAGAAAGGAATCCTTGACACGCATTGCGTTGATTCTTAATTTATAAGAAAGTCACAATGCTCGACTAGTGTTTCATCGCGAGTTATAATTTTCATGGAAAAGCCGTAAATTTTTCCTCTCAAATTTGTGGCTTTTCTAGGTTAAACTCTGCTATAAGCAATCTGCGATGCAGCGCGGTGCCACTTTTTCGACTAATTCACAGTTGTTGAAACAGTTGCCTCTGACAATAACTAAAACATATATCCTTCGATCTTTATTCTTTTTGATGGGGTTCTCCACATAGCAACCGGCCACAACGCCTAGTAGCATTTTCCCGAAAGCGAGAGTTCCAGCTGGCCACTAAGCAGCAATAAATCAACCGCATTGAGCATTTGACGAGAAGCTATATAAAGATAGAGTGGGCAAGAACCTAGACCTATTTTATTTAGTCAATGCGCACCAGCATTCCGCGTCTACGATCCGTCTAGTGCGTTTCTAGTCCGCTTCAGTAATAACAAATTGCATTCGTTCAGAGAACTCTGCCTAAATATCAGGGTGCGGTTAACTGTTAGCGCTTTAGACTAGATCTTATTGGCAGACGCATGTCAGCAACAGCAACTCTACACTCTCTTTCCTTAAACATTTTATAATGCTTCTGTATTCAATTTCACTTACTTAATGTGTTAAACCCGGTACCAAACCTTTAAAAATCTTATGATTTGAAAAGTAAACACGTCTACAAATGTAACAGTTACCTGACAGCACAATGTAAAGAGTCTTTCTATCCGTATGCATATACATGGCTAGGTAAATTCCATAAAATTTCCACTCTCACCCTATTCCACCATATACAATGTGCATTATATGTCTGTATATTACGAGATTGCGATTACATGAAAAACGTATTGATATTGGTATACGGATTGCGAACATGAATATTAATAATACCACATTTAGCCTAGTTGTTAAATAATAATTAGAATCCGAAAGTTTGTTATTGATTCTGTTAATCTGCACATGAACGCATGTACTGTAGCTTGTTTACACTTGTACGCTGATTAAAGCTTGGTTCGGCCAGATTAATTTGCATAATGTGTAGTGCTATGTCTCATTTCTTCACCCTTTTTGCACACCATTGTCGCTGAATTCACTTTGCTGGCTTTTAAATATGTTCATGCGATGCCGTAAAAGCTTTCAACATACCCTGCTTAAATCAAATCCGACACAGCTTTTAACAACGTCGACATTATGGCTTCCGCCTTATTTTCCAGTTTATTTGTGGAGTAATTTAAAAGAAATTTAATGCAAAAGCTGTTCAAACTAGATAAATAATCAGATATAACCCAGGATATAAGCAAATCTTTTAGCTTGCGAGCTCGGCAAACAAATTACCAGGATTTGCGAGTAACGAAAGACATAGCTGTATGTAACGAATAATAAAATGCAGGAAAAGTTACGACCGTAATCCCGGTGACTAATGAAAAGTCGTCTGAACATGACGCTGGTGGTGGCTAAATGTATGGTACGATCGTGTTATTAGACTTTATTGTAATTTGTAGTTTCTCAGCTCTGTTCTTTCCTTCAAATCTAGAATCATAAGGAGAGTACTACAAATTTGTAATTTGTTCATAATTATGGATTATAAAAAAAATAATAACCGGAAATCTCACTTTTACAGTTTACGGTACAGTTGCTTAAACTTTAAGTTTAGAAAAGAAAATAGACAGAAGTCTCAGAAATTTGTAGCATTGACACTGATTGAGTGTAGTAATTTTTCAATTTCCAAGTTTAATAACTAAACTGAAGAAGGAAGTAAACGCTGAGATTTTTTGTTTTCCTGCCGCTGGTGGAAATTAGCTTCCTGTGAAAAACCAATCAGTTTAAGTGGAGTTCTGCCTTAATATTATCCGGATATTGCAACCTAATTCAGGAACGAATCCATAATAGTAATTTGGTAGGGATATGTTGTATAGATAAGAGTATAAAATCTGATGTGTATATATTTCCAATAATAGCGTTAATAGTATTTCACAGCAGATTTATGGTTGCATAAATTCAGCATAGTCACAAAATTGTGGTTGCAGCATATATTTCTAGCTCGCTGACACCATCGTTAGCAATATAAATTCAAATTAACTGTTTTGCTGGGGCGTCCTACATGCGTTGCTCTGCCTGGGCATTTAATTTTTAAACAAAATGATAAAATGTGTAATGTAGGAAAATAAAAGGAGGAAATTTCAAATCTGTTGTATACAAATTTTTATTAGGTCACATTTAAACTGTAAGTCAAAGTTGATTACAGCGGAAATTTTAATTTCCGACAGCTTTTTGCCGATAAACTAAGTGGTAGTAGTAGTCTACGTCAAATGTTGCATCAAACCTTATATTCTGAGTAAAATTAAAAGTGTAGGTGCAAAAATTATACAATATAGACATGCTATCCGAAAAGTATAATATATGCTGTATATCTCACTAAATATACATTCGATAAAAAAATAGTAGAAGTTTTTAGTTTTTTGTTTTCCATAGCCCGCCAATACTTAACTTTTCTTTTGAAAAATACAGACGAAACGAATATTTTTTTTTTTTTAATTATAAGACCGCTTAGTTGATAGAGATTTATTTTCTCTTTTTAATGATGTAAATGTTTAGTAAATTTGGTTTTAAATGGTTTTAGAAATATTCAGATATAGTTTAAATAAAATAAAAACAGAAATAATTTTTATCATTACAGAACAAAGCTAAATTCTACAGGGCTAAGGAATTTTAAATCTAGTATTGCAATTATAATTACTTTTGTACATTGTCGACATTGTCACTTCTAGGGTTTCTGCCTCTCTTTCGGCAATTGTTTTATTAAAACCGTACCTTGTTTGAAACTAACAACAAAGCAGGATGAGACGGTGCAAGCCCCTTATTGATACTTCAACACACTTTTGGTGTGGAGCAGTACCAACGGGTCAGAAACCTCCGATTATGTAGCGTTTCACAGTTAAAGGTGAGAAGAGATGGAAGTTTGCATCCGCATCTTTCGATAATTAAAAGAAAATCTGGCTCGGACAGAGATTCGAACTTGCGATCTCAGGCTCGACGCTTCATTACATCTATTACTGGTAATATGACACAAATCGACAAATACATACAAAGAAAAAAGCGGTCAATATCGCCCAAAAGCTTTTCAGTTAGTTGCAATCTTCAGGTTGTTCCGAAATAATACACTTTTCTGGCGGGCAGAACCACGTATCGTATCCGCATGGTCACCAATGCAAATTTCGTATATTCAATATTAAGAGTCTGCACCTGATATACTGAAATATGATTGTCGTTTAGCGGAGAAGAAATAGTGCGCATAATTATTTTTCTGTTTCTATTTCGTAGTATAATTCTACATCTAGATCTAGACATGTTCCGTATGCCTTTTTCTCTATTTGCCGCATCTTTTACTATCCAATCAAATGCCACGATTTTTCAAAATTCAACCAATGACGTATTTTTATAATGGTAAAATTAGAATGTTCCTTTCAGACTTTATCAATTGTTTCTACCAATTGTATCTATGGGAACCACCAAATATGTTGTTTTAATGAAGGGGTATTTCAAAAACTGTATAACCGATATTTGGGTGTAGTCCAGAAAATGTATTTCAGGGTTTCGGGGTCATGATTTTGTTCGGATTTTTTTTTACTTAATATTGGTGGTTTTTAGTAACTTTCCTCGACAAACTAACTTTGATTTCTGCCCCGAGGGAATTTGATCAAGTTAGTTTGTCTTATGACATTGCCAAAAAAAAATTTCGTAAAGTATTTTTGCCGGAAAAATCATTTGCCCTTTATACATTATGACTGAATAATTCTAGTAGTGATGGGCATAACCGGACAATTTTCATAACCGAATTATTTGAATTCGAATCATATTAATAACCGGTTGATTATTTGAATAATCATTCGAATCAATTTTGGCTGTCGATTCGTTTCGATTAAGTCAGCCGGTTTGCCGGTTGGCGGTTCACCGTCATCTGCATCGGCATCGTAACTTGCAGATAGCAGTGGAACTCAGTTAATCGTTAATTATAATAATTGTATAAATGATTTTTATTTGATTTCTAAGGCGTTGAAACCATTGAGAATAGCTATATCAATACTAATCATAAAGAAATTATAAATATGCGAATACAAAGTATCTATTGAATCTATTTTTAGTTCCTAAAATTCTCTCCCTTTTCGCTTGCACATCATACCAGTATATTTTAGAATCCATCATTTATCTACGTTCAGCCTTCCGCGGTTCTAAGGACGCACACTTAAAATTTTCAACATCGAAATCCACTTCTTGTCCCGACTGCTCCGTTATTAAAAATTAAATATAAATCTTTTACGATATTGGAATATCTTATTTCGCTTTCTGTTTATCCCTTATTAGGCATAATCAACCGCGTTTCGAAGCAAAAATTTAAACCGTTATAAATTAATACCAACACAGCTTCAGCAAATCTCATACTCAGCAGAACGTTATCTTTAATAGGAACGGCCCCATAAATTTAACTCGTCGACTGGGAGTCTCAAATGTCTTAATAACATCAACAAGCAGCCGCGAGCTTCACTTCGGTGAATCAAGTACATACGTAGAAAAGGTTATATGAGTTATGAATGCCGTATTATTTACAGAATTTCGATCACTCGCAGGTCGCGGAGACGCGGCACGTAGTACGTATCAGGATGAGGTTATTTTTCATCCGAATACTTGGAACGAAAACCGAGTTACACAGGTTATTTCAATTAGTGATGGGCTTATTCGAATCAAAAATAACCGGTTATCCGGTTATTGAAATAACCTGTGTAACTCGGTTTTCGTTCCAAGTATTCGGATGAAAAATAACCTCATCCTGATACGTACTACGTGCCGCGTCTCAGCGACCTGCGAGTGATCGAAATTCTGTAAATAATACGGCATTCATAACTCATATAACCTTTTCTACGTATGTACTTGATTGACCCAAGTGAGGCTCGCGGCTGCTTGTTGATGTTATTAAGACATTTGAGACTCCCAGTCGACGAATTAAATTTATGGAGCCGTTCCTATTAAAGATAACGTTCTGCTGAGTATGAGATTTGCTGAAGCTGTGTTGGTATTAATTTATAACGGCCTAAATTTTTACTTCGAAACGCGGTTGATTATGCCTAATAAGGGATAAACAGAAACCGAAATAAGATTTTCAAATATCGTAAAAGATTTATATTTAATTTTTAATAACGGAGCAGTTGGGACAAGAAGTGGATTTCGATGTTGAAAATTTTAAGTGTGCGTCCTTAGAACCGCGGAAGGCTGAACGTAGATAAATGATGGATTCTAAAATATACCGGTATTATGTGCAAGCGAAAAGGGAAGGGTGACTACTAGAGAATTTTAGGAACTAAAAATAGATTCAATAGATACTTTGTATTTGCATATTTATAATTTCTTTATGATTAGTATTGATATAGCTATTCTCAATGGTTTAAACTCCTTAGAAATCAAATAAAAATTATTTATACAATTATTATAATTAACGATTAACTGAGTTCCTCTGCTATCTGCAAGTTACGATGCCGATGCAGATGACGGTGAACCGCCAACCGGCAAACCGGCTGATTTAATCGAAACGAATCGAGAGCCAAAATTGATTCGAATGATTATTCAAATAATCAATCGGTTATTAATATGATTCGAATGCAAATAATTCGGTTATGAAAATTGTCCGGTTATGCACATCACTAATTTCAATATCCGGATAACCGGTTATTTTTTATTCGAATAAGCCCATCACTAAATTCTAGTATTGGTGCTGTTTCTACTTCGGTCTATTAATTGAAACTGCATACTACTAGTATTACTTCTTTTTTGTAGTGGTTAAAAGTTTTACTACTATAAAGCAGTGACACCAATTTATAGTATTTCAGTATTGTTTTTGAGTCTACTTTATTTCTTAGCAAATTTAATTTAATAACACTACTAAGATCCATAGCAGATACGACTAAGGCGAGGAGACCCATTGTAGGTGACGTTAGTCACATAGACATGGACAAGGCACTAATGGAAAGTGGAGTGAGAAGAAATAGAACCACGCACCATTAGTGGAGCCAATGCTTAGTATAGCCTGATGACATCGTAGTTCTAGCAAGATCCAGAAACTTCAAAAACGTATTTAAGAAAATAGGAAAATCAGAAAAGAAAAACCTGTAAATAACAAATAAACAAAATAGGTAGATGTATTTAGTCCCAAAACTTCTAAAAATTATGTTCAACGATTTTTCTCTTAAGTAGTGAGTACGCTAATTGAAGCAAATTTACTGAATTTTAAAGTTTATATAATTACGCATTACTCATCAATGGATAATTTAGTGTATCTAAAAATTTGAAATTTTACTCTCCAACTGGTCTTATTCTTCTCATGTAGAATTGTAGCAAGAATCTTGCAAAGAGCTCACGAACATCGCATTCTGTCGAAGAATGTCGACATCTAAGACTGCTCATTGTCTGGAAAACCAAGCAGGTAGAGGCTTAAAAAATTCCGAACCATCAGGCAATAGGCAGCACTATAGAAAAAGTGTTTCTCCGCTCAGTACATCGGCATCGCGTGAGCAGTTGTTTGTATAATTTTGTACTTATATACGTTTGAGTATGAAATTAGTTTTGTGAGTTTATTCAGCTATTTTATTTATTTGCGTAAGAGTAGAACAAAATGTCAAATTTCTTATCCAGCCGTGATACACATTCGCGTATATAGCAAGCTAAAAAATTATTTTCAGAATGAAATGTGCATAGCTTTTCTTGAAAGTAATATTGGCGACACACTAGAAATACATTTTTTTATAAATAGTTTGTAATGGTGCGCTTTGTCTCGTTATAACATCACAACTTAACCTATAAACAATATATGCGTTTGTTTGTTAAATTCTCCGGCAATAGTTTGATATTGCGGCCAACTGTTCTTTTTGTACTCATTTTTTTATGTCATAACAGTAAAATGTATTGAACCTGCAAATTTAATTAAAAGTTTTCCGTTTTAATAAAACTATAATTCCTCACACATTTTCCCAATTTTTTACAAACTGATGACTAATACAATTTAACCCGTTTGTCAAGGTTGGAATTTTGTCAGTGATTGACGCCATAATTACTGAGCTTACAACAGCTTTATAGGGAATGGGAAGTTGTCTTAGAACTTATAGTCCTTGGAATTATACACGCCACATGCTACTAGATATCGATTATTCGGTATTTTTATTTAGTATGGCTATGGAATAGTTCCTACTTTATGAATGCAACTATAAACCACTTAAAAATCAAATGTTGTTTGGAATTTAAGTGTAAACGTAGTTGCATAAATAAGCATACTAGTCACACTAGATGAAAATAATTTGATTTTACTTTAGCTTAATTGAAAAATTCAACTACTAAGTGGATAATTTTAACTTAATATTTTCTGAAAAATTAAAATTTTTGTTTTACAGCTCTTTGTGCAATTTATGAATTTGTAAGGTAGATGAGCAATTACTGGATCTATAATGTTTACCCTGATGGGTTTACATATTCACCAGACACTTCTTCCACATTACAAACCGAGAGATAATATCAGCTAGGTTAAATGTTTATCTACGGGAAAATAATTACGTTTTTGTCAAGACACTAAAACTAAAACGGGCTCGCACATAAAAATTAATGAGAAATTGTATAATACACTATAAAAATCACCAGCTAATAAAATTACAAAACTTAAAACCAACTTGAAAAAATAACCAAACTTCAATTTTAAGTGAAAAACTAACAATATATAATACGTTCACAATAAACGTGGATAAGAAAAGAAAAGATTGAAAGTAACCAATAAATGCATATCAAGGTCATTGAACTATGAATTGAATCCTAATACAACTAAATAAAAAAACAAAACAATTCTGCCAACGGTTCTCTAAAATCAAATTTGATCAAAAAATGTTCTCCAATTATTTAGGAACAGGGAACAACAAATAATTAATACTTCAATACCTATCTATTTAGGAAAAATAAATTGTTTAAATAAAGACAATTAGTACGGTGTGAAAGAGTTTCACCCAATGAAATCAGTATTGCAAAACAAATAGTCAGAGTTTAGACGAACACAGGCCATCCTCGAGATTTGAAACGATCATAATGGTTAAAACATAAGGAGGTGATTTTTAGACTATTAAAATTACATTTAAACAAGAATAAGAAACCGAAACATAACTAATTATTTAAGAAAACTACGCATATAAAGGTTTTAATTACTAAAAAGAACAACAAAAAAACGACAAGTATTTTGCCGACAAAAAAAGGTCAAAGAAGAGCAAATACCTAATAATTAAATATCTTCTAAAACTAAAAGAGATATTATCACATATAATCTCATAAGAGCATTAATTCTTTCCGGAAATTTTTTTGAGTGCTTTCCAACAAAGTCGTATTAATTTGCCAGAGCGGGACGCGAGGGCAAATTAGGACGTTGTTGGATTGCACGAAAAATAATTTCCGGATATGAATTAATGCTCGAATGCAGATTCGGTAAGAAAATCGATACAAACCCTAAAAAGAAGTAATGTCTATCTACAAAAAAAAATCCAAGAAATTTTGTTGTTGTCTTGGTTACGGCTTGTGAACTAATTTTTCTATTGGTCATTAATGAGTGTCATACGATTTTCAAATTAAATAAAAAATATCAACAAGGAGAACAATGTTTAGAGAAAATAAAATTTCAAAACAAGCATTTCATGCAACAAGGGTTAAAACCAACATAATCCAACACTAAGAAAAGTACATTTTAAAAGAATATAACTGAATTTACAAGACAAGTTTTATTTGACTTTTCAACAAACTTTTAAGAACTACCAAAAAAATCAAGATGATTTTAAAACAGAATGTGATCCTGTTATATAAAGTGTCCTAATTTTTGGAAAAAAATATTTGTCTGAAGAAACTAACTTTGTGATTTAGCGAAACGTTACGTCTTTTTATCAATTTTTAATAATAAATTTTAATGTGTCTTGACAAAAACGTAATTATTTTCACGTAGCTAAACATTTAACCTAGTTGATATTATCTCTGGGTTTGTAATGTGGAAGAAGTATCTGGTGAATATGTAAACCCATCAGAGTAAATATTATAGATCCAGTGATTGCCCATCTACCTTACAAATTCATAAATTAATATTTTCTATTAAGCTAGGGTTTTAACTGAGCTAGTATTAACAGAGAAAATAGTATTGGCTGTTTATTACCTTGGAGTAATACCATCATTTTTATCAGTTCTTGTTAGTTAATAGAAAGAAAAAATGTACTGAACGACATTAAAGAGATCCTCAGAATCAACATGTGTAAGTAGTAATCAAGATAGAAATTTTGCAGTGAATTATGGAAACCATATGGTTTATTCCTTTTATGCTGCATACAGTGATTGCTTATAGTCTCTTCGGAGTCACTTAACAATTCTTGCTTACTGGTCCGATTTAAGATTTTGTTACGGTCTTAAACGGTCTTTACGACACCGCACCGGCTCATACAACAACCAAACGGCCTGCGCGGGCGATAATCGACAAAATCGGGACGAAAGTTCTTCTAGGCTGCTACCCATGCAGCAACTAGATAGGCCGGCTAAGGCATCAGTGGAGCTGGGCGGGTCCTTAACGAGATTACCAAAGGGCAACGGCCAGAGGGTCGGTAAGTAACGGTAAAAGTAAATTGGACGCCACCCGGTTTGATAGACATACGAAAACATAATGATAGACCCAGAGAAAAACCGGGAAATCAGGTGGGCCTACCTTCTAACCGACACTTGGCAGTAATCTGGACAGCACGCCGGTTGAGCAACAATGGACCTACCTTTTTGAAAATCCACTTGGCAACTGGCCAAACTCTTCTTACAACTGTAACACAAAACCACACAGAGCGCATGCACAATAACAAGGAAACCACATTTAAAATGACATGACATGTATTGACACAAAATATTAAAAACTGTATACAAAAAGGCACATATAACTCCAAAGTGTAAATAGGTACTGCAGTTTGATGGTTGCGCAACGTCTTAAACTAATATCAGAAAGTGACCTAAGAACTGTACAACAACAATAATTTCGTGAAGCGGTATGAACAATCCGTTCTGTTCGCTAAACAACAATAATTTCGTAAAGCGGTATGAATAATACTTTCTATGCAAATAAGCTATCTTAACTGACAGTAAAAGAACACAACTGTTCGCTAATTCGACGCAAAACACCGTATCAATATCAAACTGCACGAACAAACGTTATTAAGTAATACAGACCTTGGACTGTGCGGTACTGACGTCCTTTGTCGCTGTAGCGACCACCGCCTCAGATACTGCATATTTGGACGAGACGGGAAGCAAATACTGTGACAACTTGGCGGGAGGCTGTGAGCCGGACGCATGGAGATTTATCTTCACAGCGACATGTAATACGATGTGCGAACGGGAGGCAGAACGACATGACAGCTTCGCCGGTACAAACCACTGCTAAATGAGTCCCCCTAACGAGAAGAATCCGCCTAAAAGGCGCTTAATCGAGGTCTGCGACCCCGCGGCAAATTGGAGACTTAAAGGCATGCGTTCTCGGCATTCCAACGAACACTCACGCCCCTCACACTAAACAATGTCAAACGTACAGCTGGACAACGTCTCAACAAAGTCACAAAAATTCACGATATCAACAATCGCTGTAACGGCACATGAATCACGGCCTAATTAATGAAACCGAACTTTCTGCGAAACCAAAGCCATGCCACGCGGTACCAGTCCATTCAAAACAAAAGCTGTGCCGCCACCCGACGACTCCCATGGGCCGAAGGGGGCGGCGGAGCCGCTCCCGCAAAACCTTTCTAGCAGAAAACTGCACCAACAAAACACGTTCAAAACTGTAGCTGGCTTCTAACTAACTGCCAGAAACCGTCCAAAACAATTCCAGCCAAGCGCGTCTCAACCGCCAAAAGCTGTCCGCCAATCAGCGCGCAAGAAGCCAGACGGCCAAAAACAAATTAATGTCGGCGTAACGAGGAAAACCAGAGGCCATCTCATTTGCTCCAACGAGAATTCTTAACACGCCTGAAACCAGCGTTGCGGAACTAAAGCCACGTGCACTATAAAGGGTGGCTTGAAACGACTAAATCGAGACAGTTACGCTAAACTACAGGGTGTTCTAATTCAAATGAGCAAGAAGTGATTTTGCGCCTGTGAGTTTTTGTGATAAAACGCTTAAATGGCGGGAAACGGGTTTTAAATATAAATAAGCTACCCTAAAGGCGCGAAATGTAAATTAAATTACTGCCGACCGCAAAATGGCTTAACAATTTTTAAACCTCCTTATAGTAATGCAATAATGATCTTTTCCAAATAAACTGCTGGGCAAAATTATCGTATCACAAAAAAAAGTTCATAAAGGTCTCTAATCTTTTCAGAACAGATGCAGTTGTTTCGATTTGTTATCGTAAAGTGTAGTTGGCCCATCCTAGCGACCAAACAACACCAAACCGAAACAATTGCATCGAGTGCAGGGAAAAATCTGAATAATGTCAAATTGCTCTCATGTATCAGTTTGCCTGTACATCGTGCAGAAACAAAATTTAATGCACCGGCATTTCGCTTTTTTTGCAAAATTGCAGAAAAACTAATCAATATGAATGAACAACGTTATGTTTCGGAAGTTAATGCAAGCAGAGCCATCGTGTATGCTGAGTTATTAGGCTTAAGCCAGCGAAATATTGCAGATCGGCTCGGTGTGAACCAATTTACTGTTCCTCGAATATTGCGACGATTCAGGGAGACTGAAAGTAACACAAGAAGAGGAGGGCAAGGACGTCCAAGATGTATCCAAGGAAGGGACGACCGTTTTATTCGCTTGGCTGTGTCTCGAGATCGATTTCAAACTAGCAATCAGCTTAGGGGTGAGCTATGAAGGGCACGGAATGTAGCAGTGTCGTCACTACCTGTCAGAAGAAGGCTAAAGCAAGGTAACATGGCTACTAGACGACCTGCCAAAGAACCTCTTCTCACCATGGCTCACAAAGCTGCCAGATTAAGATTTGCCAGAGATTATGCCCACTGGACAATGGAAGAATGGGCACATGTCATTTTTACTGATAAGTCCCGTGTCGCTCTACATTTGCCATATGGGCGCCAAAGAGTATGGAGACGCAGAGGAGAACGTTATTTAGAACGCACCTTTGGATGAGGCTCCATAATGGTGTAGGGAGGCATATCATTAACGGCACGTACCGAGCTGCACAGGGGAACATTGACTGCTGCAAGGTACGTGGAGGACATTTTAGAACAGCATGTGGTGCCATTTGTGCCCTTTATTGGGGAAGAGTTTCTCCTTTTACAAGATAACGCCAGGCCTCACGTTGCTCGCGTCGTCGTAGAATACTTTGCAGAAGTTGCCATTAATGTTTTGCCTATGCCAGCTAAAAGCCCTGATATTAATGTTATATAACATGTATGGGGCATGCTATAAAGACGCCTTCGAACTCGTGTACATCGTCCCACAACTTTAAGAGACTTGAAATGGCTCTACAAGAGAAATGGGAAAACATTCCTCAGGAATACATTGTCCGTGTAATTCAGTCAATGCCTAGAAGGCTCAATGAAATAGTGAGAGCAAGAGGAGGCGTGACACGCTATTAAAATAATGTGTGTACAGTTTTCTTTGTGTTTTGTGTTACAAATTTGTTGTTTATTATTTTTCAGATTTTAAGATAGTTATAAAGTTTTGTTTTTCCTCAAATACGCAATAAATTTCCACTAATTTTTTATAATAGTCCTTTTTACTATTGCAGAGCTCTAACACCCTTATAATAATATAAACAAAATAGTTTTTAGAACAATTTTTTTGTGATGCGATACTTTTGTCCAGCAGTTTATTTACACAATCAATAAAAAACGTGTTAAAGCCTCTTTCCCCAATACGTTATTATAGGAACCACTACCCATAGAATCTTTATCGCTTTTAAGCTTAGTTCAATTCATTAGTAATGGTGGCAGACATTTTCTCGGGCGCTGTGTTGAGCAACGCAATATAAACTTTTATATAAACGCTTTTGGTGGACTTTAACATGCATCCGTTTAAAACAGTAGAACAGAACTGTCGCATAATGAAATATTTGCAAGCCTTTCTTACCCATCCTCGTCTTCGCATTACCTAAACTACGTTAAGCAATGGTTGCCCGTCATGCATGGATGGTCACCGTATATTTATCAAGTTCAATCGAGCTTGTTTAAATTGACGATTTTTCGTATTAAAGCTGACATTTTGCTCCATTTTAACGGACAGTTTATAACTAGAGTTAATGGTTCTTTTGGATTGAAAATTGAAACTAATCTCTCTGTTGTGCTGTTAATACAAGTAAGCGCTGCACTAACGTAGTTTTGCAAACTGTCGTCTCTAGCTGCACGAAGAATTTAACAAGACGTTCTCTAACTAATTTGAATATTAGTGCAGTTAGCTATCGGCGGTATCGCGGAAGTTGCATAATGAGTTACACAGTTACAAGTTCTTAATCTTCTAATTTCATGCAAAAGCTGCTTAATCTACCCCCAAATACAGTGGCAGTATGTTTACAGCAATAAGTAATTCATGCTTTTGATTGAGTTTTTTTTTGAAACGATATAAACTAAAAAATCTTACGGCCGACACCCCAGTTGCGCAATAACTAATTATGCGGTTTAATTTTGGTTAAATCTTTATCCAAGTTTTACGTCTTCCGAGAGTAAAAGCTTTTACGTTTTGAAGCTGAATAATGTAGGCTCTTAATTATCACCATTTTATGGGGTGTGCTTTCTTGGAGATGATAATATAAATTACTGGCTCAGCGCTGTGTTCACATCTAATTACATTATCATCCTTGCTTGCCATTCACACGCTATTTTAAAGTACGTACACCAAACTGATATAAACTAGGCAGTATTTAATAACAGATACTAATTTTAATATTTACTTTTCAGTCAGCGCTTGAAGTGTAATGCAGATTATCATGAACTTTTCTTTCAAGCCGCCGAATTGTTTAACAAATCCGGGATGTGGCTTTTGTTAACTTGAGTATATAGAAACCGAAAGTTTTCCAATACTTCTGAAACTAACTTAGGTCGCTGAATATATTGAGTATCACTGAAACTAGCTTGACCATTAGTTATACCGAAGCTTAGTGGCTATTGTTATCTATATACTAGTATACTCGTATATATAAGCCTTTTTCACCAGGCGCACTAACTGTATGTGTGTAAATTTCGCCGAGAGCTTAACCACAAATGTTGTTTATCTAACACATACATTGATTTAAAACGTCAACTTATAAAACCCGAAACTTCCTATGACTTACTCCGGGTTTGATTTTCAAAGTTAATCTGTTTGTAACATGTGACTGAATTTTATATATTTTGTTGATCAGCCTTTATTTAATGTTTATTATTATGGTTACATGTAATTTTTGTATTATAATAAATAAAGAAAAGTTGATCACCCAACTACAACAAAGCTTAGTTTGAATTTTATATTGCCTCTCTCTGTGGCTAATTAAAAATATGATTATTTATTTATGTTTTACTATAGTAAAGGTATGTTGCTCTCTCTATATTTCACTTATTTGCAACTTATTAAAACTTATGCGCCGGCTAGCAATTAGACCCTCTTATCTGCAGGGTAAGGTTATTACACTGTTGATAAATTTAACCATTGTATGAAAAATGCTCGATTCTAACGAATGACAGATAACCACAAAATATTAGTCCCAAAGAAAGCGATTCGAAACACAAAAATCAACGTAATGTGAAAATAAATTAACCAACAATCAACCAGTTTGCCTCAGGTAAATTGTAACAATGCTTGAATAAGAATCAAGTACTTAGGCTAATCTGGAATTTGTTTTTCAAGTGCAAAAGAACGCCAACTCGCATTTGTTTGTTCTCCAAGGAACGCCGATCCCTCTTTGGGTCTCCGCGAAAGGACGCCAAGCTTGTATTTGCTTACTGGAAATATTGCAGCTGCTATTGCGTACCTCTAGATCACGAACCAAGCCTCCTCTAGGTCCTGCACCTTGCTGCCCGCTTCTCGCAGTTCCCAATTTTGTTGAATCTCAGCTTCGAAGACGATCTCACACAAGCTAAGCTCCAGGTCCAATTTATTCTGGAACTACACTTTGGAATACTGCCAATTTAATAGCAGCTGGCCTCTGCAAACAGGCAAATAAATAACACGTAAACTGGGGACACAATTTATCAAAATCGGGGAGCCAAACAACACACAATATTTTGGCTTGGCTTTCCAACAAACACTAACAAACGACTCTCTAGATCACCACAGCAAAATGATTTACAATTGTTTAGCTGTAGGTGTACATTCCTTGATCTTAATTTTTAATTGTTTTTGTAAATGTCATTCATGAAACTCTATCCTTACAGTTGGTCGCACTTTTACTTAAGTTCCACTTTTAGTTAATAAACACTGATTCACAAGCCACTAGCACATTCTTGTAGTCTTCAATAATTCTCAGGTTGCATCTTATATGCTCTTTGCATTAATCTGTGCCTTCTTACACTGCTTTATAACCCTTTAGCTGCATCATCGATTGTTGGCATTTCAATATGACTGCAAACGCTGCATTAAACCTCTGTAAAGCCTCGAAACACCTTTGTACTAAAGCGACTTCGTTATTGTGTCCTGACGTTACACAATTAGTCTCTCAGTCATCGTAAACTTAGCTACATTTGCCATACTGAGTACATTTAAAAACAAGCTGATCCCAACCATGACAATATTGTTTTATACAGTTACTAACTTCTGTTAATTAATTACAGTTATTGCTAATCATGTTTATGTAATTATCAATGTTTACAAGTGATTTACTGTTTCAATAAATGCAATACTAATTATAAGCCTATGAATCTTTTATTAACATTCGTAAGTTAGCTATGCAACCAGAATTGCTGTAAGCATCATACCATTACAATATATTAATGATTTAGTGATCAATCTATGAGGCTATTATTTTTAAACTGGTTAGTCTCGAAACTCGAAAAATGAATTATCTTATGCGAGTTGATCAGATCGATTTACTTGCACAATTCGCAATTTGATTGAAAGATTTACCTTTAAAACAGGCTATATATTTTACAGCCAATAGGATGGGAGGCATGACCATCACGTTCATGATATCTAGCTTCCATGAACTTTTATCTCTGGGTTACATGAAACAAATAGTTTAGAATACGGAAGTACACACTTTGGAGGAATTGTGTCTTAGAATACAACAGACCGCAGATACTATTCGCAATAATCCACACGCTACAATATTTCTGGTACGTTTTGGGACACCCTGTATTTACTCAAAAAATGTGTTACTAATGTTGTTTAATACAGAAAAAGCTGCTATTATTCCAAAGCTATCTATATTTAAAGCATTAATTGATCTTATTTTAATAAAATCAGTGGAATATCTGCGAAACCTTTAATTCATTTGGAGGTAACTCACTGTTCATATACTTAAAAAAGGTTCTAGAGTATTTATTAACCAAAGATAGTACAATATCTTAAGTACTAAAAGGTACGGTATATAGAATCAGGAGGGCCGCTCTGTATATTTTGAGCGTACATGAAAAGGACTAGTTTTATATGCACGAAATATTTTTCATCTTAAAGTTTGTTTTTTCATATAATACAAGATATGATAGAGTATGCATTTGTTACACACTGCTATAATATTTTACCCACCACAGTTCTGTTTAGTGATGCCAGTTCAAACATTTAATAATGAATTTACAGTACAAAAACAGGATTAATTATAATTTAATCGCTAATATTTAATATTACCAAATTCATACGACTTGTTTGAATAAAAAAAGGATTTATATGTTGTATTAATCATAATATGGGTTTTGGACTGAACATGTACAACTAATAGACGAAAAAAGATAAAAATAATACTTGGAGATTGGTATTGGTTTATTGGAACATGATTTTACATTTAATTAACTTAAATATGCTAATAAATTATCCTTGAACTTGCAATACGTTATGATAGTAAGAAATCTTCTGAAAATCTCATGTAAATATGTGTAGAAGACACATCATCAAACGGAAGAGCAAACTGGAAAGACTATGATTTATGAGAAGTCCGAACATATGTATGTGGACTAATATTGTCATCGAAAAACGTACTTCGTTTGAAGTGTCAAAATATGACCGTTGTTAATATGGTAATTTAGAAATCAAGCTTTAAATAGTTACCTATACAACGAGTAGCTAAAGTGACACATTTTTGCACGCGTGAGAAAGTTTAAAGAATCAGCCGAAGGCGAATTCTTTAAATCTCACAAGTGCAAAAAGAAGCTTTAGATACGAGCTTTACACATATTTTTTTCGACTAACACATATTTACACTAAAAGAGATTACAAAACGTCAACATAATTTCAAATTGAAAATTCATGTTAGTTATGCTTTCATTGTTTTAAATTGAAAACTCACCATAATTAATAAACATTTTTGACAGAAGTGTGCAATAATATTTTTTTGCACTACTAGTCTCAGAACGCACCGTTATTGGACTATCTTTAGGTCGTTGATTTTCTCCACCATGAGAGAGAAAGTAAAATAAACAATTTTCACCATGGTAACTAATAAATTGCTAAGTTACCAAATATGACTATTTTAATTTTAACGTTTTAAAAAGCTGTATTGTCAGGTTGACAGTTAAAATATTTTTGAAACTTGTTGGGAATTTAGGTATTAAGCCGTTTGGTAGTGCAAAAAATAGTATATACACCACAGTAGCGAATCGTCTTATAACCTTCGCGCTTTAGATACTTCGCGCTTCTCGCTCAGTATCTAATATGCGCTCAAATTATAATGCTGCGCTTCGCTACCTTGATGTATAATATACTATTGTTGCATAGGATGCAACAACAACATGATTTTGACCAATGAAAACTGTCAAATAATAGCCTCCTTTAAGAAATGGTAGTCGAAAAATAGTTTAGAATGTTGTAACTAGGAAATAAGTTAAAAGCAAATAATAATAAATTTTGTTCTGAAACACCATCAATAAATTTGGGCCCCTGGTTTTGTATAGAAAGTGTCAATATTTCAATTTAACATTGCCCAAATTGAATCGATTTGAGTGCTCATGCTAGTAATTTAAATTGGTTTGGGGTACTATCCGAATTGGAGACTGCTCAATATAAATAAGATTGTTTTCTTACCTGATTATGAAATATTGAGTTCGTGTGTATATTAATTTGTTTGTGAAGGTCTTTATAATAAAAAAAAGTCTAGAAGTAGATTTGGGGTTACGTTGAGGTCGAATTTTTATGGTTTGCATTTAACCTAATATTAAATAACAGAGTGGTCATAGAACAATTTTTGAAGAGATTCATTCTGTTCAGATAGTTTTGCATGTTTCCAAAGCTAGTCATTCCAATAATAATTGTTACAGTATCAAACCCTTTTAACGACACTCACGAGCGAGGGAGTGCCAAATGCTTAATCAAATCCGGAAGACGTCAACACTTACCCTGGAAATCTCACCAAACAGGCTAAAAG
Organism: Agriotes lineatus; assembly: GCA_940337035.1. Classification (NCBI taxonomy): domain Eukaryota; kingdom Metazoa; phylum Arthropoda; class Insecta; order Coleoptera; family Elateridae; genus Agriotes; species Agriotes lineatus. The sequence continues at coordinate 42,746 of CALNHX010009761.1, forward strand.
ACCACGGCTTGATACGCTCAGGGAGATGGGCGTGGTCCTAGAAGGGGTACACTACAGGGCAAGCTTAACGGTATACATATAGGGTGTTGCAAAAGAAATTGGCGCCACGAAATTCAATCTGAAAACCCCCGCTTAATAGAACCTCGAATGCCAAACAGGGTTTGATACAAGTGCTCGGCTTCACAAATCTCGATGCTGCAGCGGCAAGCGACGCCAACTTACCTGTCACGCTTAAACACTCAGGTTTTACCGAACATTTACCTTTAAATAGTGTATGTAAATAAGAATGCACAGACTCGTCGGAAATCATAAGGCATTATTCTATAAACCGATCTATTGGACTAAAAACATTTAGTTAAAATTGGTATACACAATGTAAACACATAAAGAATGGGCTAAATCTATAACTCAGCTGGGAGACGCTTTAACTCTAATTATAGTTAAACAAGCAAATAAAATTAGTTCACCCCGGCCTCAACGACGCTGGTAATGTTTCAATAAGTAACACACAAATTATGCGCTTACAACTGAATAAATTTAGTTTTACAAGTGGCCTTGGTAGGCAGTTAGGAATCAGCAAATAATCTTATAAATTAGACCTGAACAGTTAAATGAATTTGGTTATTAAACGACCTCGGCCAAGCTGCTCTGCGTCAGTAAGTAAATATATAAATTAGACCTGAAGAGTTGAATGAATTTAATTATTAAACGACCTTGGCCAAGCGGCACTGCTTCAGTAAGTAAATACATAAACTAGGCCTGAACAGTGGAATGAATGCAACGAACGTACTGTGTGCGGAGGCGTGGGAGTCTAGCGGCCCCTGAGAGTAATCCAACAAACTGGCAAGGTCTGAATTAAGTCCCCCTCGGGAAAATCGGAACGAACGAGACCGAAGGCTTGTACAGCTCTGCAATTTGGATTCCCAGCTACGGAAAGAAAGAATCTTCACGGCCCAAGGAAATTTCGCAAAACTGGCGGTCATACGAACAACACAGGATACCGCAAGCTCACACCACAAAACACACACCAGCTCTCGCTTTAGCGGTCCGTCGAGAAGTTCCTGCACAAAAAGCGAAACCAGGCTGTAATCAGCACAAACACAACGGGCCCCCGGGCGAGGACGGCACGCTCTCGAACAAGCGCCTCAAACCCCAACCGGAAATCAACTAAACTCAAAAGCGGAGCCAAGCCAAGTTTTCTCACTAGACGCGCTGTCTTGCAACGTGCAGCTGTAGCGAATGAAATCGCAGTTTGCCACGCGGGACAACGGCGAAGCAACCCGCGGAGGAGCGAGAGCGACGGAAGCTTGAATTAATTAAGGAAGATATCTCGCTCGCTCCCATGGGCTCGCGTTTTGAAATTGCTGTAACAAAGCGCTCTTAACGTGGAGAATAAAACAATTGTAGTCTAAGTTAACTGACAAAGAAATTAACACAGTTGTGTTAAAAGAATTGTATTAAATTGATAACATACAACTTCTGTGTTTATACGCTACCTTAAGTTCAATGTAAGAAGCAAATTAGGATCGTAACAGGACTCTTAACGGGGCACTGTTACCTCAATAAACACCTGCACAGAATCGGTATCACAAATGATCCGATCTGCAGGCTATGCGGGGAAGAGGAGGAATCTTCCCAGAACATATTATGCCAGTGTGTCAAACTGATGACCCTGCGACACAAACACTTCGGCGCAGCGTTCCTACAACCGGAGGACATAAGACTCATCACTATAGGCCAAGTGCTGGCATTTGCGGTTGGTACCGGCCTGTTCAAAGATGAGATTTAAAAGGCGGTATGCACAATGGGCTTCAGGCCTGAGTGCCGCGTGGTCAACCCCCGCACCACAAAGAAAATAAAGAAAAAAAGTTCAATGTCTAAGCTTAAAAGTGCGGCCTGTTGGTGTGGCTTTATTGGAAGTGGAGGGTAGACATTAAACTGTACTTACAATTGTAAAGAGAACCACCCGATTTCAATCACAATCACATTCGGCCTATATGGGTCCACTGCTCTCTGATTTGTGCTTTTTCCATCCATTTGATACCCGCGATTCTCTTGAGATCGCCTCTCCATCATGTTTGTTGTCTGCCAGTATTCTATTCTCTCGTTATGGGTTTCTAATTTTATTGCAACGATGCAATTGTTCTTTGCACGGCCTATACCCCGGTTTGTTGACGAATCCAAACGTTTCGTTTTCGATATGTTAATGCAGTATCCAACATGTGTCGTTTCAGGGCTCGTTGGGGGGTTAATAGTTTCCTTGCATTAGTTTTAGTCAGGAAGTAAAGATGGGAAGAACGCACGTATTGAACACTATTTTGTTTAATCGTAATACATGCATTACTTTTAAATATGCGGTTCAGTCTTCCGAAGGCACACCAGCTTAATCGAATTCTTCTGGAAATGTCAGGAGTTGCATTATCTTTAGTGTTTGCGATTGGATGCCACTTGTAACGCTTCACCTTCCAACATGATATGAATGCAGTGGTGTTGATCTGTGTTCGTCATTATTTTTTTTTAGTTTTATTAATTTATTTGCACTAATCGATGGTCACTACCACTGGTATATTTATTTAATGCTGATACGTTCTTAACAATGAGTTTTTAATTTGATAAAATATAACTAATTTCGTTTTCGGTTAGGGCTTCACCAGGTCTATTTGCATTTCTCTTTCTTTAGAAAGAATGTATTCATTGCGTATAAGTTTGTTTGTTTCAGATATGGAAGAAGTCAGTTTCCTCTCTTATTTCTTACACCAATTCCATGATTTGCAATTCTATTTTCATTCTCTTCTGTCATCATCCCTAATTTCGCATTAAAATCACATATCACCAATATGTGTTTTCTAGGGTTATCTTCCATAGGCTGTGTCACTTCTTCATAAAATTAGCCCACTTCTTCATCTTCATGGGCAAGCTGAATCATATATTTGTACCATAGTATAAACCACTCTGTCTGAAATTGTGTCGAAATGTGTAAAGTTGTTAAAATTCCTTTAATAATTATAAATCCAACTCCACTTATGCGTATGTTTTCTCTTCCTTTATAAACTAACGTGTGTTTTGTTTTTAGTATTATAGAGCCTTCTTCTATGCGTCTCACTTTACTTAAACCCAATATATTTCAGTTTATGTGCTCTAATTCTGCTTCTAACTCTTCCAATCTATCGTTGGTTGAAAGTGATCTGGCATTGCAACTTTTAGATTCGTGGATCTTGAACGTTAAGATTTTGATCTCGCAGTTTTCCGCTTTAACTGGTCGTCTAATTCATTCCAGCGATTGTTAGCGTCCCTCGTATTTCTGTCGCTGTGACTACTGCCTTGGTCATGTAAGTCCAGGCCGCTGGGGACTGAGGGCCTTAGTTTCTTTCATTTCATGGTAGTTGTGGGTAGTGTTTAGCCGTAAAGCACCACGTTGGTCAGACAGGAGCAGACGCTGTTTGTGACCACCCATTCTTTGACAGATGCCACTTTGCCTGTTGATCCACGAGCTATTTAATTTCTCTCCTACCTGGTTTATCTACCGAGCGGTCCCCGATCATCCACCTGCGGACGCACCCTCTAGGAGTTACAGGGAAATTTCAGTACGAACTGCAAATATGAATTAAGAAATGCTGAGAACATAAAACTAATTGTCTGATACAAGGTGATTCATTAGCCTCTTTACAAATTTTGGCAAAAGTAGATTTAATTTCATAAAGAAATGTTCCTATAAACGTATGCCTTTCTTTATTTGTTCAGAAGTTATAGCGCTTTTAAAATATTTAAGCTGAAAAATTGTAGTAGTCATGATATAGCAACAGAAAATCTTGAAGTTGGAAAACTCGTAGTAGTCATGATGTAGAAAACCAAAATTTAGTAACTGTCATTTTAAATAATCACCTGTCAAAAATAGTTTATG
>CALNHX010009762.1:0-46642 GCA_940337035.1 Agriotes lineatus
GAGAACAAGCGCAACAACAAAGAAGACACAAACTTAAAATATCAAGACGAGGTATTCAAGAGGAGCAAGGTAACAATAAGATCGCCGATTAAAAATCCAGAAAATAAGGAAGAAAAAAAAACAATGAAGAAAGAAAACAAGAATCCAGACCAGAACGATAAAAAAAAAGATAAAATAGAAGACGAAGATATGGAAGAACTAAAAACAGTTAATAATAGCCATGAACGCCGACCTGAAAAAAGAAATAAATATAAACAACCAAGAACTGAGGAAGCATAATGACGAAATGGGAAAGATGAAAGAAGAATTAAAGAAAAACAACGAAGAAATACATAGACTGAAAGAAGAAATGATACACAAAGAAACAAACTGGGAAAGAGAAAGGAATCAACTAATCAAAAGAATAGCAGCACTAGAAGAAAAAACTGAGAATCAGGAAAAAGCAAAGAGAAGAAACAACATCGTCATAAAAGGGACACAAATGCGAAGTGAAGACATGAAGAAAGAAGTAGAAGATTTTATGCAAGAAAAATTGGGAGTAAATCCAGAGATTAAAGCAGCATATAGCGTTGGAAGAATTGAGGGAAAACAAACAATATTAGTAAAACTGAGCGAATGGAATCAGAAAAATGCTATAATGGAAAATAAAAATAAGCTGAAAGGTACAAAGGTATAATATTTTATTTATATGCAATTAATCCAATATGCTAGCTCAAATCGATAAAGCAAAGACTCGTCTCGGTTAGGTCCACCCTGAATGCATAATTTATTGAAATTATTTAAATACGGATCTGTCTCCGCATTAGCTTAAACATGCACAATCGAAATTCTGAAATTAGGTCAAGTGTTAACCAAGATGGACGCCGTTTGCAAGATTGCGTGTATTGACTCATAAATATCGTGAAATCAATCAAAGTCCTATCGGTAAATATTTGAATTAGGCTGTTTTCTTTTCACACATTTTTAAGTTCATATGCTGTCTCATTTTCTGCAATTTCTATAACCCTTGCCTTTTGATTTGTACGGTTTCCTTCAAATGCTTTAATGCCTTCATTTTCATCTGCTCGTTGCATGTTCTTTAGCTTACCTATCTTTCAATTACCTTTCTTATAAAACCCTGCCTGCATTTCACTATTAAACTATGCCTGAATTCTATGCTTCATTCCCTTGCGTCTGCGATCCATCTTGTAATTATTAAATTTCATTTGACTTGGCCTTTACATTTAGCACAAACCTAATCAATTAACTGAACTTACATCCAATTTGGATCCCTATGCGAATTGAGCTTTGCTTATTGCGTTCATTAATGTATTATTCTGGCAAATTCAAATTTTGGCTTTGCAGTTATATAAAATATCTCACTCTGAGCTTTCATGAAATGTCCATTAATTTGGCAATGCTAACAGAGTTGATGTGTAGGGCTTAAAACAATAGCAGTATATATACAAGAAACTAATATCATCCCAACTAATAAACAAAACCACAAAACACAAGCTATATAAGACCCTAATAAGACCAATAACTACATATGTATGTGAAACATAGACCCTCACAAAAGCAGATGAAAACCGTTTAAGAATTTTTGAAAGAAGAATACTGCGCAAGATACTTGGACCCGTGCAAGAAACAGATGGAACATGGAGATGCAGAATGAACCACGAACTAAATTCACTAATACACCGAGAAGACATAGTGAGGTTTGTGAAATCTCAAATAATTAGATGGCTGGGTCATATACAGAGAATGGAAGAGGAAAGACCAACAAGAAAGAGAACGGAATGGAAACCCTGCGAAACGAGACATAGGGACAGACCCAAGAAAAGATGGAAAGATGATGTAACGGAAGATCTTAGGAAATTTGGATGCAGGAACTGATGGACCATAGCTGCCGATAGAAAGAGATTGCAAACCAGAGTAGAGCAGGCCAAAACCCACCCCGGGTTGTAGCGCCAACCAAAGAAGAAGAAGAATACATAGCGATTGTTTTCTATAGTATTTTCTCAGTAAAAAATAAAAAATAATAAGTAATATGAGTTTTTTCTGGACCTCGAAAATATTATTAAAAAATATTCGGGCCACCTAAAACTACTTTTCGACCCCTGGTCTAGACATTAATATAAATATATAAAACAAAATTATGAAATGTTTTATCGGACTTTTTCCACTGTCCTGGTGTTTAACACACGACGTTTCGGGAATTTTTGATCTACTCTCGTCCTCGGATCAAGAACTCCCGAAACGTCATGTGTTAAACACCAGGACAGTGGAAAAAGTCTGATAAAACATCTCATAATAGACCACTGTCAAAAATGACATCATTCAGAGAAAATCTAAATTAATGATCAGTAGTACAAACAACATCCCCCAGATGCCATCTTATGATAAATCAAAAACCCGTTGAACAAGTGAAAAAATATATATCCCTCTGTACCACCATCAATGACCAGTGGGATGATTCTCAGAAAATAAAGTTCCATATTGAAAAGGCCGGAGCTGTGTTCAACAAAATGAGTGCCATTTTTAAAAGCCACAATTTTACCATTATTTCAAAGATGAGATTGCTGAGATGCTAAGTGTTCTCTGTTCTTTTCTATGGAGCAGAGTCATGGACATTGACGAACACAACACAAAAAAGATTAGAAGCATTTGAAATCTGGCTCTACCACAGGATATTGAGAGGGTCATGGATAGTTTGGGTCCTGTATGACGAAATTCCACAAAGAATGGAAAAAAAAAGAGAAGTATTGACTGCAATAAAAACAAGAAAGCTCCGGTACCTCGGACACATATGAGAAACAAAAGCAGGTTCCAACTACTATAGGTTATACTACAGGGAAAAGAACGAAGTAAAAAAGGTCCTGAAAGAAGGAGAATATCGTGGCTTAAAAACCTAAGGACATGGTTTCCATGACAACACAGTTATTCAAGGCAGCGGTCAATAAAGTAATCATTGCCAAGATGGTTGCCAACATCTAGAGCAGATAGAAGCTACAAGAAGAAGAAGAAATGATTTGGAATGGGAATTCTGGAGACTGGAGTACTTGTGTCCTTTGTTGTGCTAATTCTTATAAGTCATCTACAGAACAGTCTTTGGCAGTAATAAAAATATTGTATATTATTTCTAACCTTTGATCAATGTGGGAAATGGTTTTAACTCATTTCTGTTGCTGTGATTTTACTTTTGTTTCTATCTGTGACTGTTCACGATTCGCTGCCATATATTAAAGAGTGCATTACGACTTTATTGTATACTTTTGTTTTTATTCGTTTCGGTATTTCCCTTTTTCCTAGAAATGTAGTTTGTAATAAATTTTACATTTTTCTGGCTTCTACTATTCTCTCATTTAACTTCGCATCCATCTTTCTTTTCATTTCTTCTATAATTATGCCTAAATAGTTAAATATTTCTACTTATTCTAATGGTTGTCCCTCTATTTCTATTTTATGTTTCTTTTCCTTTGTAGATATTATCATGGTTTTGGTTTTGTCACTGTTTATTTCCATATTTAATTTCTGTAGTTGTTTTGTATATCAGTAGGTTCCGTTGCAATTTTTATTCTGAATCCGTCATTAGTATCATGTCGTCAGCAAGCATTATTTCTTGTAATTCTATACTTATACTTTTTCCTTTGCTTTTTTCAGACCAATAAAGCATACATGCATTTCTTTCCCTTTTCTAAGTAATTATTTTCCTAGTTGTCTCATTACAAATATTAAATCTTGAGTGCTCCTGTTTTTTTTTAAATCTGTGTTGTGAGTCTAGCGATTGATCTAATTTTTCTCTTTATCTGTTTTCTAATATTCTTGTTACAACTTTGTCTGGTATACTTGTTAGTGTTATTCCTTTATAATTAGAGCATTCTAGTGTATCTCCTTTTTTATACATTGGCAATATTATTCCTATGTTCCTAATTTTCCTAATTTAAACCTATTCATAGCTAGTATGGGCTCTTCCATCGTTATTGGTTGTATATTACTCTGTTCATTATATTCTATTTGTATTTCTTCATCTTTCTCTTCTTCTTGGTTTATAACTAGTAGTTCTTCAAAATACTGTCCTCATCTTTCCATTATGTCATTTTCTTCCATTAGTACATTTCCTCTTTTATCTTTTATATTATTTTGTCTTGGCGTTTTTTTCTTCCTCAGTTGTTTTAATGTGCTATAGAGTAGCTTCTGGTTTTCTGAATAAATTTCTTTAATTTTATGTCCGAATTCTTCCCATGTTTAGCATTTCTAATGATTTGTTTAACTTCATATCTAACAATTTTACAAGTTTTTTAATCTTCGTCATTTCCAGTTTGTAGTTATCTTTTCAATTTCTATTTCTTTTCTTTAACTTTAAGTTGTATGTTTAGTGTCCACAACCTACTTTTCTATGATACGCTACAACTTTCTTTTGCTGCTTCAAGTATATTTTCTTTAAATTGTTTCCATTTAATTTCTATTCATATTTCCTTGTTTAGTTCCTGTTCAAATAGTTTTCTCAAGTTGTCTTAATATATTTTTTTAATTTCTGTGGTCGTGAGTTTGTAGCTTTAAATTTTTTTTTAATCTCTTTTTCATGTCATATTTCTTATTATTTTCTTTTGTAAAAATTTTCATTTGTACCAAGTAACGATCACTTCCTATTTCTGCATGCCGTTTTACTTTAACATACTATACTCTTTTCCATTCCTCTACGTTCACTAAAAAGTAGTCGATAATTGATTTTTCATTTCTTGATTTTTGCTGTCTTCTATATTTATATACATCTTCGTATTTAAATTTTGTATTTGTTTTAACGAGATCATTACTTATGCAACATTCTATTAATTTCTTCCTGTTGTAGTTTCTTAAGTTTTCTCCAAATATATCCATATATTTTTCTTTCCCCCTATTGTTGCTTCCTATTCTTCCATTAATACGGTATTTCCTCCTCCGATATCCGATACTCGTTTCAGTTCAAATGTAATGGATGCTAGAACGTACAGAGGGGCCAATATCGATTCAGATCATTATCTTCTTATAACTAAAATACGAGGGAGAATATCTAACCTAAAAAGAAAGAGGAATCCGATCCAAGAAATATGATACGGAAACACTCAAACAAGAACAAGTGGCAAATGAATATGCAAACCAGCTAACTAGGCAGTTAGTAGATAGTAGATATGACATAGAACCAGATAACACACAAAATAATAAAAATCGCTGAGAGAATACCTGGTGTTACAAAGCATAGAAAAGTAAACTACTTGTTAGATGCAGAATTCAGGAGAGTGACTGTTCAAACTCTGTTTGATCATGAATTTGAAGTAAAAAGTGTAAAAGGAACTATAATTATGTAAATGCCAAAGTTCACGCAATTAGCCCACAAAAACTGCGTAACTCGTGCCAGATAGGATATGTGTAAATAAGACTCGACAGTTTACGTCAAGTTTCTGTGTCATGTTACAAATTAAATGCAAGCAACACATGCAATCGAGTGACGCTTAGCTTCGCTAATTACACAATCTAATTACAACTTTTTTTAAAATAAAAACCGGCCTACGATCTAAGTCTAACAATTAGCAAAATTTTAAGCTATCACATAATTTAATCAGTCCAGTATCTTCAGAGATAACAAACAAACTCTTTCAAAACAAAATGAGCACTACGGCAAGGAGATGCACATCTTGTACGGCACTCGAAAAACAAGTGATTGCAAATACTAGTTTACGTAGATGATATTGACATTGTTGGAAGATCAGTAGTTATAGTCAAAGAAGCATTCGTTGCCTTAGAAAAATCAACAGCAGAGAACAAAGTTAAAACTAAGTATATGCACATTACCAGAGGACAGCGATCCCAAATCCGGCAAGACCTAACTATTGATACACACAATTTCGAGATGGTTCAAGAGCTCATATCGAGCGATAAAAAAAAAACTGTTCCTCAGCGGGCTGTGGAAATTCAACTTATGACTAATATGTTGGGGGCACTGTAAGTCTATGTCAAATTTGAGGTTAGCAGGTTAGGTTTTGCGTCATTCTATGTCATAACTGACGGAAAACCTAACCTGATAACTTCGAATTTGACATTGACGTACAGTGTCACCAACATATAATTCATACGTTGAATTTCCACAGCCCACTGAGGAACAGTTTTTTTTTGGATCTCTCGATATATCTGGGAACACTAGTAAAAAGTTATTCACTATTGGGATTTTGCTTGTCATCATGATATTTATAAAAATTTTTTTGTCTTATATTTCCTAATTAAATATTTTCCAGCAACGATTTTTGTTCGTTGTTTCAATCAAAATATGCTTTTTAGCTGTTTTATTTTTAACACAGAATTCACGATTCACTTCGGACGTGGAAGTGCAGACTGTCATTCGAAAATAGTTTTGTCAACAGTAGCAAGAAATTTACCAGCAGGGAATCTGTAGATTAAATACAACTCATACCTTAATATAAGAGAGATTTTTTTAAATTGAGTTACTAGATATGATGCTACAGCCTCCAAACGTGTTTCTATTAAAAAATTTCCTCGTACTTTTGTGCGGCAGCCTTCAGTGACGATGCCTAGCACTTGTGTTGTGTTGTGAATGTTGTGTCTACAGTCAATCACGTGTCTGAGTCTATAGACAACCGAGTAGAACTTACTTTTAGTTCCTCGGACGTAAAAGTACTTTCAAACCTAGGAATTAAAGGTATTGCCTAGCAACATATACTTTCTTGTCAGTTTTTATCCATTGTTGTAAGCTATATAATTCAATTTTCATTTATTTCATTTTTTGTCTACTATTCTGATTGCAACATATCACGTAAATTATTTCACGTGCAAATCATATTTTATTTTAGGGTTTTTAGTTCTGTTGTGGATCCTTTATTGGTTTTAAATTTAAACATTCTGTTCCATCTGAAATAAATTTTCAAATAAAAGCTGTGGGTCACGTCGTGAGTGGCAGGTCACGCTGTGAACGTGAGTGAACCTGAGCATGTGTGAACGTGAGTGTTTAAAGTAAGCGTGAAACGTGCGTAACATGAGTGAATACTCACTGATGCACCCATCTTTACCCCTAGAAAATGTGGTAATAATCTAAGCTTCAAATTAAATTTACTTAAATATTCTATGCAATTTTATATTAAAAAAAAAATCAGATGGTCATATAGAAAGAATGCGGATTCTAAAAATCTACAAGTTACCATTACCATTACCGGGTAACCACTAAAATCATAAACATTATGAGTTACTGTTTAGGTACTCTGTACACAATTCGAAATTTGCAAAAGAATACACTTAAGTTTAATGATTTTGAAATGCATTCTTAAATATGGTTTTACAACATTTGCCAATACAAGACAAACATTAATTAATATTACAAAACCCAGTAAAACTAGCAAAAAATCAATAGCTTAAATTGCGGCAAACAGCGCCCTCTACTTGATTCAAAGCAGAATCTTTAGTAAAGGAGATACCTTCACGCAAGAGACAAAACAAAGTCGTACAGAGGGCGGCGCTCTGTCCTCTATAAACAAAAACCTACCTGCTCATCTGCAGGTTCCTTAACACCGAAGGCTTGCAGCAGCTTCTTAAAATCTGCATTCTCCATGGCGGTGACTGCCGACTCCATAATGGCAACAAGTGGTACTCCCTCATCACTATCATCAGGGTTTTCCTCCAAGTCGTCAGCCACATCCGAAAAGCTTTCCCTGAGCCACTCTAGTGCTTCGGCCATTTCCAAAACATTCCTCAAAAGTTTTATAAGTTCTTCAGGAGAAGCTAGAGCTTGGATTTTTGACTTGTTCCTGTGCTTGGATGATTTCTTGGCTGCTGCACTTTGCTTTTTCGTTTGAGCCTGCTGCCTCTGAGGTGCTGGTGGGTTGTCGTCATCCGAATCATCGCTTTCGTCCAATTCGCTGCTTCCTGAGTGTTGATTTGGGGACCTGTCTGAAATGTTTTTCGTGATTAATTAAATATTAAAGATTAAAAGCACATTTATAAATAAAATTAGAATACAATTCGAAGTGCTACACCCCTTGGAAAAGTTTGGCTAGGTAACAGAATAAGTAACGTTTACACCTTAAATACTAATTCCATGTGAATCACGGAAAGCGCATTCAAATTAAAAATTGTATTTTGAATGTGATGCCCAAAATGTTGAGACTTGGAAATTAAGTTATATATTCTCCTGATATTTTGACCTCATGAAAAATACTGTTGTTCCCCAAAAAAAATCTAAAGATTCTAAAAAATAATAGCTATTTATGCAACAAGTGCTAAAAGTTGACGTTTATGCACGAGACATGAAAATTATGAAACAAAGCCGATTTTTAGCACGCGTTGCATACAATATTTTATCTACAACCTTCATTTTACTGTTATTAATCCATAAATATCGATTTAACAAAGGTTTGTATCTACGACACTTCTAATTTATGTCATAATAAACAGTAGGCCATGCCGCGCGGGCGAATGTTTGCGAATGACAGTAGTCAGGGTCAGTTACGAAATGTAATTATTAATACTCCACATCTGACTGTATTCATTACATAACGCTTTAATTATTTCAAGAACACTTTACCTGTAACGCAAGAAGCAACTACAATAACTTTACAACCTCACTTCCAGTTCGAAATTGTAGTTTTGTAACCTCACTTCACTTTTAGCCCGTGTGCTAAAAGTAAACAGCTGATTTCTTTAACCACGGTAAACTATAAAACGTCACTTTTAGTGAAACAAGCTAGCGCTAAAAGGCCTACTTTTAGTGGTGGTTGTAGATTAAAAATGTTTTTTGGGTATTTCTACCGTGTACCGTTAGGTGTTGTACTGTATTTTACATAATACAATTCAAATTTCTTTTCCATGCTTTTTCATCCTGTGCCATTGCTTTTACTTCCCACCAGTGTATTCCTCGTTTGTCTGCCACCTGTCTAACTTGTTCTTCCCATCGTATTCTTGATCTTCCTACGTACACTTCTTTGAGTATTCTGTAGTCTTTCACTCTATCTAAACAACCTAGCCAACTCAGCTGTCTTTCTTCTATTACTATTTCTATTGGTTTTACCTTCAGTTCTTTATTCAAGAGTTTTTATCCTGTCCTTTCTAGTAATCCCTTAAATATTTCTTAAGAACCTCATCTTTGTGGCCTTGACTTTGCTTTTATTTCTTCTTGTTAGAGTTTAGGATTTGCAACTATAGGTTAGTCTTACCACTTTCTGGTAAACATGTGTTTTAATATTTTTTGATATCGCTATTTTTCCAAAGAACGTGTTTCTAAGCATATTGTATAACCTTCCTACTTTTCCTATTCTCCCTGTTATTTGTTTGTCTACTTTTCTGTTGTATTCTACCATTCATCATCATGGGCATCGTTAGAAAACTTCCCAGGGAGGGGCAATATTTTTTCAATATTGAGATAACACAATTAAATTCACAGAGGGTCTAAAACAAGAAAGACTTGATGCGCACCTAAAAAAATCTATTAGATTTAAAAACAAAGTATGTACTACAAGAGTTGGAAAAAATACCTGTATCACCAACACGTTGTGTGTATCTAAATCAAAAATAGTGAACATTTTATTTGTAAAAATTGCACGCCCAAGGTACATTCAGATATCAGAAATAGTAAAATCATTACGTTCTTTACTACATCTTTACCTTATGGTTTGGGCATCGAAGCACACAAAATATTGAAGCGTTGGTAGTAATAGCAATACACAATAATTCTGACATAAAATTAATTAACAAATAAAAAGTAGATGCAAAAAAATATACATATCATATAGGTAGTAGTAATGCATTTAGTTTAAATATTTGCAAACATTCCGTGCGGATGCACTGGGATTTGGGGAGCCATTGAATTTATTACTTGAACGTGCTTAGACACATGAAAACCCAAAATCGGTCGGCCCTTAGGGGCATCAAGAAACGAAAGTTTAAATATTATTTTGTGTCGCGCTGAGTGACAAATTCATAGACCCCTCTGATCTAGATATTTAGGTCATCGGCTTATTTCGGTTTATTCAAGAATCGGTTCTGTAAAGTGACCGGGCCCTTAGGGCGGCCAAAAGAATAAATCGTTGCTGTTATTAATCACGCTATCTAATAGTATTACACTTTATAAAAATAATTTCTGTGCGGTGAGTTCTAATAGCTCGGCGGTAAGCGTGCGTAATAGGCAATCAAGGTTAAAATACTGGAGAATTATTTTCGGAAAAAATTGAGAGAGGGGCAAGAGCCCCTCCTTGCCCCTATGTAACGGCGCCCATATTCACCATGTCGTCCGTAAATAACAAGTGTTGTAGGTGTGTCGTTTTCAACTTAGAAGATCCTATTTTCATATTTTTACATCTTAATTTGGGATTTGTTAAGGCTTCATCCAGGACTATTGAAAATAGCAATGGCTAAGTCCACACCCTTGTTTTAATCCTATCTTAGATGTACATTCTTTAGATTCGTCATTGTGTGCTCCATATATATAATACACATATATTGCTGGTAGGGCCTGGAAACTTCAGAAAACATTACGGCGCCGACATAGTCTCACTTAGAGTATAACGCGTCTCGTGCGCATGCGTAAGAATTCGAACTCCGCCTTTAGAAGCGAATTTTAAACTTGACCACTTCCCCATTGGGCGGACGACGCTGCCGCCCTTGCGCACAGCTCACCGTATACATGAAGGAGTTGGTTGTGTGTCTCACTTCATCGGTGAGTTTGCCACTCATAGCCGCTAGCAATATAGTAAGTATTAGATATATGGTGTGCTCTTACTTTATGTTATTCTTGTATAGGGATTTTACCATTTTTATCAACTCCTCCTCTACTCATCTATTCCTTAAGCATTCTCAGACATCGCTTCCCTTTTATCATATCAAATGCTTTCCTCAGGTCTATGAATACAATAAGATTTTCTTTTCCTTTACTTATTACTTTTTCTCCTATTTGTCTTAATGTGAATATTGGGTCTTGGGTACTTCTACTTCGTCTCATGTTGTGCCTCTCCTATCATGTCTTCTATTTTTCCTCTCAGACTTTTTGTGGTTTACTCGTTAAGGAAATGTTACGTGCTATTTTTCCATTAATGTAAAATTAAGTTGATATCCACGAATTATCTCAAGTTGCCAGCAATTCCTTATTGTATGTTTGGATGCCTAGCCACATTTTTCATTTTCTGTTTATTTTGGAAAATCCTTAAGCTCTAGGGAATTCTAATGAATTTTGAAAAATAGATTGTCAGTATAATTTCTTGCGGCCATTTTATGGCGCTGGTTGTGTGAGATTGTTTTTTTTTGGTGCTGTGCATGTAATTTTGGAATTTTTAATAATTCCTGAATTATTTTGAAAATCGTACGACACTCATTAATGACCAATAGAAAAATTAGTTCACGAGCCATAACCAAGACAACTAAAAAATTTCTTGGAAATTTTTTGTAGGTAGACTTTACTTCTTTTTAGGGTTTGTGTCGTTACGATTTTCTTACCGAATCTGCATTCGAGCATTAATTCATATCCGGAAATTATTTTTCGTGCATTTCAACAACGTCCTAATTTGTCCTCGCGTCCCGCTCGGGCAAATTAATACGACATTGTTGGAATGCACTCAAAAAAATTTCCGGAAAGAATTAATGCTCTTGTGAGATTATGTGTGAAAATTATCGCTCAGCATTAAGAAATTGTGTGTGAAATTGCTGAAATGAATCAAGTTATGCTAGGATACAACTTTAATTCTATGTAATCACTCACTCCTGGCCAGCTCTGAACTCCGGTAGGTTGCTGTTGTTCGTTTTTGGACACGTTTTTCTATGTTGTGCAATTGCAGGCATCTTAGTACCTTTTAGTACTTTCTAGTCGCTTGCTCTGCAAATATCCCCTGCTGCGCTCTGATGTCACTTTGCAGAACACCTGAAGAACCAACTTGTAGGCATTTCTGTGCCCTTCAATTACTGTAGCTGTGAGAGAACTGGAGAAAAGCCTGCCCCGTACGACCTTGCAGATCTGTCTGGATGCCTTCCCCAAAGAACCCAACACCGGAACCCTGCATAGCTTCTTCAGGGATGCTGCTCTGCTATATATCCCCCGGGTACCTTTGTCATGGTATAAAATATAAACTCTCAAACTGTGAAAATACCATTGGTGTAGTTGCTATTATACGTAAGCGTTCTCACCTACGGCTTCCGCTGTAGCCGATGGTTGAGAGAAATTCCGAAATCTGTCGCCTCAATGTGTTCACTATGAGCTATAGTGATTAGTTTAGTTCTGTTATTATACATTAGAGTGGCAGCTCTGTTTGCGGTTTTTGGTTAAAATCGACTCACGAAAGATACGTTTCACCATGTTTTGATTAACAACTAATGTTTATGCAAGTGAATTAAAAACAATTTCTAATTGCCTAAAAACACAGCAATTAAAGTGTGTAATATACCTTCAGCGTGGTTTTTCGTGTTCTAATATAATTTAGATTTCCATGCAAATGATGACTCCTGCTGGGTTTCGTGTATTTGTGAAACTGCGAAGAAGATTGTACAGCTTGTGCTCTTCACTTGATTTATTAAAAGTTCATGTCACAAATACAACTATGTACTATGCAAGACAAAAAAAACTGGTACAGTAATTATGGCCTGTTGTGAATGTGACTGCTTTAATATGTACAGTTGCTAGGTATTTCTAACTTAACCGTTAAATTGTTTAGACGTTGCTATGGATATAATAAACATAATTGTTCAGAGCCTCGTTTTAGCTAATCAAATTCTGCTAAAATATCTATCAAGAGTTGTACCAGTTTTTTTTGTCTTGCATAGTACATATAACAACCATGTTAGTTTTTAAACATTTAAAAAGAAGTTAAACTTAAAAATAAAACCTCAGAACTTCAAATAAGTAGATTTTTAACATAGTAAAGCTTAGAATTTCGAAGGAATTCTTATGGATAGACTAAAATATACACAATTGAGCTTCTTATCCATTTCATAATCTGTAGTTTAATTCATATAAGTGTAACATTTCGTAGATTCGCTTTTGCTCCCTTGAGCATTATACAGATATATATACAGGGTGTTATGAAATTCGCGGGTACGGACTGTACTACGTCATTCTACATTAAAAACTGAAAAAAAATCCTTTTTCGCATTTTGTATAATAATGGGCTATTTTACTAAATTCAAACTCGTTTAATAAAGTGGCACATAGAAATTTCACTTTACTATATGGTAATGTCACTGTGAAATTCGAGGTTAGTAGGTTAGGTTTTGTGTCAGTCTGTATCAAAACTGACGGAAAACCTAACCTAATAATCTCGAATTTGACATAGACTTACAGTGCCACCAACATATTATTCATACGTTTGAATTTCCACAGCCGCCTTTTTTAATGGACATGTAGTACAATGCTTTTATAAAAAAAAATTGTTTATAAATACCTATACAAAATGCGAAAAAATAGTATACACACTTCGTAAGAAAAGTAGTTTTATTAAACTTGTATAGCTGTTTAAGTTACTCGCTCGTACTCAATCAGCTATATTCGTTTTGTAAAACTTTACTTTTTTAAACTTGTTGTGTAATATACTATTGCCATTTTTCGATAAAACTCTCACTTTTGTAACTACAGCGATTTTTAATGTTGAATCAAGTGACCTTGATAAATGTCAGGTGTCAAGAAACCAATTATTGTTTAGAATAATTTATTGACAGAAGCATTGTTGTGTCCATATTCTCGTGTTTATTTTCGAAAAATAGCTGCTAATTTTTCTAATAGAGAATATTATGACATGCTAATGGCTCTCAGAGCTTCTAATAATCGAGCAGGGCAAGCAGTCCGATTATACGGTGAGAGACTTCGTTTGCGGCGACGACCAAGCATTAACGTTTTTAGAAGATTGGAGAAACATATTCTGTTTAATGGTAGTGCTGCTATGCCACCACGTGCTGGTCATCAGCGTCTTTATGATGATGTTGCTCATCATTTGATAATAATTCCAAACGAAGCACTAGAACTGTGGCCAGGGAATTGGAAATTAAGTCCACCCGCGTGTGGCGTGCTCTAGACCGTGATCAACATCTATACCACTACATGCAGATGCAACATCTGTAAAACAACGTGTATCTACTACGAATAGTTTTGTGAATGGTACCCTGCTCATCACTATTTTAAAGATTCAATTCTCTGGATAGACAAATGTCTTTTCAATCTGTTTTTAATGTGCACAATGAACACCAACGGAATCATGCATATCCTCGCACAGTTAGAATAAGAAATCACCAGCAACGTTTTAACTTAAATGTATTGGGTGGATTGTTAGGTAATCATCTGGTAAAACATTTCAGTACAAACGTCCTATTCAGCTATTACTCATATCAATCTAATTTTTCCTTTTAGTTTATCCACTTTTTGCCAAATCGCTTAAACGAACAAATGTATCTCAATTTCTCCAACAAGATTTTTCCGAGTTATTAGAAGACGTTGCTTTAAATGTTCGTTAAAATATGGTATTTATGATGGAGCAGGTCGTCAGCTTGCCTTAAATGTACGAGAATACCTTAATCATACCTACCTACAACGCTGATTTAAATCCTTGTGATTTCTTTTTGTGGGGTTATTTAAAATCGTTTGTTTACAGAACACCGGTACTCAACCTAAATAAGTTTCAAAACCGCGTACTTCAGGCAGCGTGAGAGAAGCGCCGGCAATGGTAAGAAATTCTATTCGAGCAGTAGAACAATGTGGCGTGACATAAATAATTGCCAACGGGGACCATTTCCAGCTAATGTTAGATTAGGTGACTAAGTAAATTGTTTTCGTTGATTTTTTAAATAATTGTTATATTAATTTTAGAATAATTTATTAAACAGTTAACATCTGAAAACTACGTTATTTTTATTATTTTAGAAATTTAAAGTAGCAAAACCTTAAAAAGTAAGGATCTGGACAAAAAATGGCAAAAGAATAGTTTGTTCAGTTTTTAATGTAGAATAGCGTGGTATAGTTCATATCCGCGAATTTCGTAACACCCTATATACCAGGTAACAATGAGACCAGGACCATGCCTCTATCCCCTTTACTTATGAATGAATTTGAATTGACACACAAATGTAATCAAAATGGCCGACTTCCGATTTCGACGGAAATTATTTATCTACCAAGGCCATTTGGTCCGAGAATTTATAAGTCGCCCGAGGTCTTACTAGTGTTTATTAATAGTCTAAATAATGGATAAGAAAGTGGATGATCAACTATTGCTGTGTAAACATCGACGTACTATTGCGGATACAAGATTTCGCACGGTTTGTTTGCCTTGTGTATGTATGGTTTTATCAAGTGGACTAAAGCCATTGAATTGTCAATTGTACAACTGACATTCTGCCATTAAAACTTAAAATGCCGAATCACGTTCTAAGCGAGGCCGAAAAGGGTGTTATTATCGCAAAGCTAGAAGAAGGATGGTCACTGCAACGTGTGGCCGATGAAGTTGGTTGCGGAAGAAGAACCATTTCTTAACATAACCTGAAAAAGCTAGTAATTCGACAATAACCCCAAAATGTGAAAAATGACAAGTAGTCAGATACACATTAAAAGCCACTGTGGATAAAACCAAGTAACTAGATTAAGTATCGTGCGAAATATTTTTTCCGCAATAGTACATGACTGGTCGCTAACGATAAGCATGCGGGAATTATGATTCATAATGTCCATATGAGAGGGTGTTATGAATTATAATGTCCCACAGCAACTTGATAGAAATGTATTGTCGGTAACCTCATTTTACCTCGCAGTGCAGAGGCTGGTGCTTTATACGTTTGCCTCTGGCGGTACAATGCTCAACTTGGCCCGGATTCGGGTTACAAAGTTGGAGCGCGCTTTTGTGCTTGCGCTTGCGCAGCAACCATTGTGTGTGTCTTGGTGATGTATTGACCTTGTTACTCTATCTCTTACACCTGTGGCTCTGAGTAGAGCAGAGTTAATTTGGTGCCCAAATATAAATGGTCTCACATAGCCCGATTCCAATCGACAACGCTCCGGAAAAATTCCGGCACCCGAGGGATTCGAATCGAGGCATAGGCGGATCCAGAGACTTTCTAAGGGGGTGTCAATTGATTTTTGTAGATTGAACAGTAAGGCTAAATTAATAGTTTAGGTAGGTATTGCCTACTATGGGATGGTACTAGGTAGATATTTAGAATAAAAGAATTAAAAATAAAAAAAAATCAGTACAATATACGAGTACATTATTTATTTTTCTTTTCGATTTCAACAAATAAAAATCTGGTGTGATACACGCACACAACTTCCTTTTACAGTGATCTTATAATTAGCCAAAAATTTGATTTTAAATTTTTAAGCATTTGTCAAAAATAATCAAATATTACAAATTTGACAAAAACGGTACAAAATAGTGTTAGTTCAAGCGACAAATTTTCTCTAGAATATTAAGCTGAATTCAAAAATGTAATAATATACCGGGTGTTCTATTTAAAATAGGAGTTAATAAAAAAATATAAACAAAAACAAAAGAAACCCATCTTAGAAATATTCAACTGGAAAATGACCTATCTCACATCAATACACATTAAAAATGTAATAAAAATGTAAAGTTAAAAAAAATCGTTAGACATTTTTGAAAAAATCGAAAAACTGAAAATCACAAGAGTAAACACCTACTTCCGGTTTTGCGATTTTCTTCAAAAGCTTGCTGTTTCATCTACATGGTACATAAAACTTACATATGAAGTTTCACCGCCATACCTCTTTTCGTTTTTAAGATATTCTGTTCACAGACACACAGACAGGCCAATGAAAAAAAATACGTTTTTTGGGTTCAGGGGACTCTAAAACGCGAAGATCTGTTGAAAACTCCATTTCGAATTTTTGGGGTGAATCCAATACTTCCTTTATTGTAAAAGGAAGTAATAATACAGGTTGTCATTTAAAAAAAAGTAGATGACGTCATAACTTTTAAAACAAATAACGTAGCAACATAAAGGTGATTGTAGTATATGTCCTATAATTAAAATCGCTATACCCCTTCAAGAGTTTTTCATAATAATGAATATCAACGAAGTTAATGAATTTATCCGTTACTTTCTTTCCACACTGTATATTAAAATCTGTAAAGGACTTTATTCAGAACTTCCCTCGCAAGCGGAGGTTGTGACACTAAACAATTTTAAAAATCAAAGGAAAATAAGGGTAAAAATATCTTCATGTTCGTAATAATACTGAAACAATAAAAGGAAACACTTGGCAATGTGAATTAAATTACTTTCAAATTTTAAAAAAATATCGGCAATGGGATTTCAACTACAGCGTTTATAAAAGCGAATTTAAACCCGGGATTTCATCCACCGGACTATGAAAGACCTCTCTCGGCTTTGCGATGCGCGTCTGTATTTAACAGAACGGTCTTATTGTCCAAACTTGCTAACATATTTACGATATTACTCTGTATCTGCTGCTCTTCATTTTCGTCAAGTGTAAAGCCTGACCTATGGGCACATTATTACTTTTATCTATTTCTCAGTTAACGCAAAAATAAATAAAATTTTATTAAATCATAGGTATGTTAAACTCAATAGGCTACTTGCACATAATACAAATCTAGCTAAACTGGCTATAATATGAAATTGTTATAGCTAAAATAAGTGTAGGAATTTTTCTGAGCGACATAAGTGTATATATATGGAATGAAACTAAATTAAAACTTAGCGATATTATGAAATTTTAAACCGCTTGCAAAACGCCAACGCGCATGCGTCAACCGGTGTGACGTCACAGTGCGTATGAGACTGTCAGCTGTGCTGGCAAGTTGCTTGTTTTCATCGTCCGTTTATAATAATTGCTTCCTTTCGTCTTGTTACATGGTCGTTTTTACTGGTTGTTCTTGCATTAATAGAAAAACAGTCTTTTTCAAGACTACATGCAATAGGAAACTCACGGAAAAAGGTAAACTATTAACGCAAGAATAACATTTATTTGTATTAGTAATAAATTTTGTTTATTTAGGAATCCAAGTATCTGTCTTATTACACCACTTTCTTTCTACCTTTGCTGCAACACTGACCTGTTAGTAATGGCCCGAAAGTCGAAGAAGGGTTTGTTAGAGCACAATCTGACAATTTACCGGAAGTGAACAATTTTATGGTTGCTGGATATTTTTCTACCAACGACTGCTATTCTGCACCCGAAGTTCGTGGAGTAAAAGAGCATAAGTACGTTCATTTTAAAAGTTTGTTGATTAATATTGATTCAGGTTTAAATTTAAATTCCTAGTACTGATTTGGGATAGGTGTACATTTTATCATGTTTCTTTCAGAGTTACCCGTGCAAACTACGGTGATTATGCAGTGGGGTATGTGCAAGTACGGAGAGATGGTAGTGTCTGCACAGTAAAATGCAAGATTTGCCCAGAACATAGAGTAAAAGGCAAAAATTACGATGTTGTACTACAAGTGGATGAAAAGAAGAAAGAAGTGTTAAAAGTGGAATGTTTGGATTGCGCTGCCTCTGCTGGTAAGTAATAATATGTAGGTTCTTTAACAACAAATAACTACTAATCGGTATTTACAGTCCAAGATGCGTAGTAAGTTTTAGTGGGCAAGTAGGTATTCAAGGGCGTCACAGCCCCAGTAGAAACTTATGCACCGTGTATTGTATTAAATTTTATTCTCTACCGACATTAATGTAAAGAATAATAACCGATGACGTTAGTTCAGACCTGGGGGTCGATTCTCGAATTACACGTGTGCGTTGAGTAGAATAGTTGACAGTCGACCACCAATTGCAACGGTACACAAAGAATCATTAAAAATGAACAGGGCTATACAACCAACATTACAGTAGTTGATTACGTTTTCTGTATTCCCCTAATCTCTAAAGTGGAATCGTGTTGTTCTAACTCTCTACCCATCGTAATAATAAAATAACCTTGCACGCAATTGCAAAAACCTCGGGTAAGTCAATTTGAAATGCATAACCTGTTCATTTTCAATGATCGCAAGTGTACAAACCATACCTTAGCTGTCACGTGATCGACTTAACGTGCATGTTAACTTATCGTGCGATTCCAGAATCAGCCTCACGCGTAAGCGACAGTTGTTACTTATGCGTTTATCAAGCAACTGCTGTTAAGATTAAAGTTGTTTCCATAAAATGTATGATTTTGTTTGAAAAATATAGGCTAAAGCAATATTATTTTTTACAGGTGGATGTAAACATGCAGTAGCATTTCTTCTGTGGGTCCATAGACGTAGTGAAGATCCTGCACCTACTGAAGTACAGTGTTACTGGAAGAAGTCACACCTGTCAAAAATTGGCACGTCAATAAAATTTATGACTGTGGCAGCATTAGGCGGAGTCCCAGTTGAGGAACCCCAGAATAATTTCTTCGAAGAAGCTGTACTTTTAGGCTTGCAAAGTAATGCAGAAGGCGAAATATTTAAATTTTATAAGGAACCTAAGTATAGTTGCCTTAGTATTTATACACTGCTCTTGAAATTTGTGGAAGGCAATGGAAACGAATATAAACAATTTATTCAGTTTTGCCAGCAACAGATGCATGAAGATGTTTGCTACGAAGCTGCTGTAAACACACCATCTCAAGCAGATGATAGTTTGTGGCATCGTTTAAGATATGGAAGAATTACGGCTTCCAAATTGTACACCGCTGCACACTGCCACAGTGAGGATGGGACATTTGTTCAGCAAGTTATTGGCGCTACAAAACTAAGGGAGACAAAAGCAATGGAAAGAGGTAGAAAATTGGAAAAGCAGGTGTTACATTGCCTAGAAGAACAGCTACAATGCAAGTTTAATTATATTGGCATCAGGCTCTCAAATCAGCACCCAATTTTTGGAGCATCGCCTGATGCAGTTTTTGGTGATCATGTAGTGGAAGTGAAGTGCCCTTCAAGTACCAAAACTATTACAAATTATTTAACTGTAGACGAAAAAATAACAGCCAGATATAAGGCACAAGTGCAGCTCCAAATGCACATTTTACAAAAAAAAAGTTGCATTTTTTCTGTAGCCGATCCAGAATTCGAAAAAAACAAAAAATTAAAAAATATCTGTATTATATGACAAAGATTATATTGAAGAAATCATGTTAAAAGCAGAAATTTTTTGGGAAAAATATGTGTTTCCTGTATTATTGCAGTCTGCTATTAAATAAAAATGTGTAGGTATTTTAATTATTTGTTTCCTCTGTTACTGCAGTGTAGTATAAAATGTTTATATTTAGTTATTTATATATTTATTCTAGGTTGTATTTAACTACTACAATAACTACAACATTGTTGTCTTACACTGTAACTTATTTATGTACCTAATATAGTACGTTTTTTTTCTATAATAACTGTCAAAGTGTTACAATGTTGGTAGACATGTGATTAAAACGCTAGGAAATTTTTATACCTCGTGTTGGTAGAAATTTTTCAAAATTATGGTTATGTGTCAATTTTGAATGTAAAAGTTTCTTAATTTGAACTCTTGACAAATTTCTTTTTTTAACATGGAATCATCGCATCATCAATAAAATCGGATAAATAAAGAAAACCAAGAAATATTTTAAATGCAAAAATGAAGCAAGCGATATTAAATTATGACATATCTGTCAAAATGACAATAATTTTTTTTAGTGGAAGAAAAGAACTAAAAATCTATGTACCAACATTATTAAAACTAGGGACTCTGCAAGAATGCAACTTATCCCCTAGAAAGTTGACCTTGAAAATTATTATAGAAAAAAAATGTACTATAGCTATTTAATTAAACCAACAATACCTTACTTTATTAATGCAGTTTGTAAATTTACTAATCCACATGCAATAACGATCATGTGATCTGTGTACCGTATAATGTTTTTATTCATGCAAGAGTGGGGTCGAAGTATTTTAAACTCTCGTAGTCGACGGATTACCCTCTCAACGTGTATTCGTAGGCTAGCTATTCGTTTGGTAGCTAAAACATCAGCTTTAGAGCTTTTTTTACACATTTCTACACTAGGTGGTCGTATCAATGAACATTTCCTTTCGATTAGCAAGTGCCCAATATGTTTAAAGCCTCGGTCTGCCATAACGGCAGCTCCAGCTGGAAGTTTTTGCAGAAAACCACTTTCTTCAACTATTATTACATCAGACGCTCTTCCCCCAAATCCTGTAGATATGAAATTTATAATACCATTTGGAGTGCACGATATTAAATACTTCAACGTATTTGCCTTTTTGTATTCTGACCAAGTCAGACTTTGATGAATCGGATTACTCGGTTTTTCAATTTCAATTTCTAAACAATCTATTATAGATTCAACGTTGCTGTAATAAGCTGTAAATGCTATCGGCAGCAATTTCTTAAGTTCTTGTTTAGGATACCATTTAATAAATTTGTTCAGGTTACCGCTCAAATGTGTTACGGTGTTTGAAAATGCCCTACTAACGCTGCTCTCCGAGATGCCAAAATCATCAGCAAGGCTAGCAAATGTAGCATCCATCCTGATCTTCTTTAATGTTATATAAATATTCATAACCGGTGCTGGAGTGTACTTTTGCAATAAATTAATAATAAAATATGCATCTTTACCAAGCCCCAAATAGAAGCGACATTTTAAGGGAATTAAATGCATGGTTGTTTCTAATGCTTGCTTCTTTAATCGATTAATCAACACATGTGACTCTTCATCGTCCGTGTCGGTGTCTAAACAATCCGATTCCAAATAAAAATCAGAAGAACCGCTTTCACACATTCCTTCGCTGGAATCAATGTCACTATTTGTAGAGTCTGAAAAAATTAATATTTCTGAAGGAGCCATCACAGTGACCGGTGGTAATGAAGAAGTCGCAGGATTG
Organism: Agriotes lineatus; assembly: GCA_940337035.1. Taxonomy (NCBI): domain Eukaryota; kingdom Metazoa; phylum Arthropoda; class Insecta; order Coleoptera; family Elateridae; genus Agriotes; species Agriotes lineatus. The sequence continues at coordinate 21,802 of CALNHX010009762.1, forward strand.
ACACTTGTTTCCATTGTTGAACATGCTACACTTTTTGTTGCTGTGGAACTCTGAACTTTCTTACTACGGTACCTTTTCTTTGGTGGAGATTCCGTTTGCGTATACTGTGAAACGGGAAATATTTTTGGGGACAGTGTGCTCGTAGTAGTACTTGACTCTGAAGTTTATATACTGTCTTGGCCAGTAAAATCATGCATCTCGTTGCTGGAGCTGGTACAAGCTTCACTTAAAATTTCGTCGATTACTCGTTTACAGGAACGTTTACTTGAAGCTTGTCGAGGATTGCTAGGTCCGGCTCGACTTCGATCATGTTGGCAGGCAAAGATGTGTGGTACCACATGCGATTTTAGTTTCTTCAGGCCACCCACCAGTTTGAATTTGACATAGTTGTCCATATCTTCTTCTAGCTGAAACAAAAAACAAAAATAATTACATACTACTATGAGTAGATATTTATTATAAATATAATAAATAATGTGGTATATTTTTTTGAATTTTGCAGTTTTAAAATATTTAATATACCTACATTTGTTATTATAGGTACTACTTACTTTAAAATGATCTTCGCACACATACAAGCATGAAGTTTTCGCAAGATCTGCATAGTTTCGTCGTGTCGCATTTATCCACAACTTCCTTCTTTTGGCTTCAGTGGGGACACGAAAGAAAAGCTTGTTTGGAGTTTTTCTTCCCGTGCTTACACAATCTGGAACTATGCACCAAAAGCGTCCTTGCACTTTGTCTCCCATTTCCACAGCAATTAAAAAGAGCGAATCTACTAAAAATACAAATAAATGAGTTAATAAGCACACCTACATTTAATAATTCAAAATGTACCTTCTTATAATCCCTTCTGCTTCTGTAGTCTTGAAAAAGACTGTTTTTAAATACAAACAGCAAAAGCAAAACACGTGGTAACGTAGAATTAAAACAAACTCGAAATTGCAACACCTTAACCTGCTAATGATACAGGGCAAGTGCCATGTACAAGAATGCTATACGCCCTGTGACGTCACGCCGTCCGCGCAAGCGCAAACGCGTTTCAATGGCCTGAATAATTATTTAAACTTATTTCGCTAATAACTATAATAATAACAGTTATTTAGCAAAAATATTTTGAATAATAGTAAAACACGCAGTTCTGAACTCGTTTAGAACAAATCTGAAAATTATGCAAGAAGCCTATTGAGGAACGCTGTATAAAAGGAATGCGATTTTGCTTGCCCTAAAACTTATTTTGCTCATAATTTTAATTCAGTTGAAATCATGTGCTCCTTAATAACTCAGCAATAACTTTTTCGGTTTCATGTAAAGTTCTATAATTATTAAATCGCAAAGTGGACGTTGTGACTCTAAACAATTTTAAAAATCAAAGAATCTAAGGGTAAAAATATTCTAACGATCATAATAATATTGAAACAGTAAAACAAAACACTTGGTTATGTGAATTAAAGCAATTTAAAAAAAAACTGTGAAGGGTTACACGGAACTTCTCTCACGCGAATTAGAACAATTTGCAAATAAAACAAATGTAGTCCGCTGAAATTTGAACTCTGCGCTCACAGGCGAATATTTCGAAGCGAGTTTCTGGTCCGCCGCGCGCCGCTAGAATAACTGAGCCACGGGCGTGCTCGAATTCGACGAGTTTCTGTTGTGTTATTAAGATACCATATTATTTTGTCCCATTTCTGATGTCGATTCTGTATCTGTTGGGTCCCATTTTCGCCAACGATAAAGCCTGAGCTATGTGCAAATTATTACTTTTATCTTTTGCAAATAAAACAAGTGGAAGTTGTGACACTAAATATTTTGTAAAATTAAAGGCAACTAGAGGTAAAAATATCTTCACTCTAATGGTACTGAAACTATAAAAGGAATCACTTGGTAATTTAAACTAGATCAATTTGCAAATAAAAAAGTATTTCAGACGTGTTGCATCCGTGAGTTAATACAACATATTAAAAGATCAAATTTATTCTCATATATTTTTGTTTACAATTTTATTATGTAACATGACACTTGAATTCTTATGAAAAAACTGTGACGATCTGTCCAAACCATAAAATGTCACATAAGTCTGGTCATCGCAAAACGTTATAACTGTTGTCAGTAAACAATAGAAAACCTAAAATTATCGCAAATATACCCCCTAATCATGATTTTTTTGACCTCGAGATTTTTACGGAAATATCCGTTTTTGTATATTCGGATTCAGAGACAATAATTTTCGAAATCATGTCTGTCTGTCAGTCTGTCTGCGTCCTCCCTACAGCCCAGACGGTTTAATCGATCGGCCTTAAAATCATATCTACATTTTCAATATAACTTCGGATATCCCAGTGAATTTTGGCTAAAACCGACCAACCAGAAGTAATTCTTTACTCTTGTTTTTTTTTTCATTTTTCCAGGAAATTTTTGTAATGGTTTGATAAAAATGAAGTTCCTAATCTCAATATCATATATTATGGAATTATGTACAACTTTTGTTTGAAAAGTTTTTTCAGGTTAATTTTAAAAAATATCTGAAAATTACATTTTTGCAAGAATTTTCTCAAAATGATAAATTAATCATAAGAATATTATTTTTAAATTATATATTTTTTATATTATGTAATTTTCTATAGCTTTTGTACCTATGTTTCTTTTGCAGAAAGTGTTTTAAAAAAAATCGCAAAATTAGATGTTTACAAAAATTTCTTCAAAGTCCAAAAATGGGTATCTATTTATCTTTGAAATATGTATTACGTAATTGTCTATAACTGTTGTTAAAAAAATTTTTGGAAGAAGTAGAATATTTTAAAAAACCGCAAAATTGAATTTACATAATATTTTTCATTGAATTTAAAATAATTATAAAAATCAGTAACTGAATTTGGTTAAGATATACAGGATGTATATAATCGGTCGTACAAAAAGTGCACTACGATATTCGACGCCTAAAAATGAAACAAATTCGCTAAATGGAATTTTATTTCATAAAATATGGCAAAAACTATGTGATAAATTATTCGAACGGCAGAATCCCACTAAAGAAATCACTAAACAGAAAATTTTGTCAACGGAAGTTCATTAAGAAGAGGTACCGCTATAGTTCGTTTATCAGGATATTTTTAATGCCAGAAGTACTATTTTAGAATTATATTGTTTTTGTTCCGGTATAACCGCTCTTAGCATCCTAAAATCAAAATTCTTCCAGTCTTCTTCTTGGAACCCTCTGATTTCCATGGCATCTTCAAAACATATTTCCACGAAAATACCAATTTTATATTACTTTTTTGTAGTATTTATGCATGACAATGTAAAACCAAAGAGCAATGCTCTTTGGTAAAACGTAGAAATAAGCAAATCACACTACTTTCTCTTTCTTAGAACTCAAGCAATTAATCTATACGTATATTACATATCAAATCGTGTTTATTTATTTACTTTTATTAGCGAGTTAGTTTAGTTTATGCTAAACTTTGCTACTTTGCTTTTATTGCAAACTTTACAGAAATGCTGTAATACTAAAACAAAATTTTACTACAGGTACTTAAATAGGAATTTTATCAAAAAATTCTCCCAGAATGGGCCCCGTTTTGTTGTCACCTGTTGACCCCAACATTACTTTGCTTTGACCAACACTCCGAGCCATACCACGCACAGGTTGCAAAGTCCTACCCTGCATTGGCAAGTGCCCGTAGCTTACAGGAACTTCTCCCATGGTACTTTCTACCACAGATCCGGGGACCTTCCACAGGGAAATGAGATACGAGATCTCTGTTTGTAACCCCGATTGTCAGGCTTAGGAGAATTGATGGTTGCATAACTAAAGATAGTATATATACTTACCAAAACTATGAAATATGTGGTGAGAGGTAACCCTTTCATTATTTTAAAATTATTTTAATTATCACTAGCTTACTTCTCTTATACTATTTCAGTTGTATGATAAACATACTCTAATTTTGTAAAACAGTATTATAAAATTGGCTTTAATAGCTGTAATGGCAATTTGGCGCCAAATTCAAATTTAATCTTATAATTTTCATGGTTTGATCTTGATGCATTCACCAAATATTTATTATTATAGTATTCCAACCAAAAATTGGAAAGCTATTTAAAATCCAGTACACCATGAAAAGTGTAAGTTATGTCTAAATTGGTTTCATACAATCAGTAAATAATATTCTAATGTCAATCAGCTTTTAAGTAATTACAGTTCATCTGCAAACTGTACATGTAGCTGTTTTGTTAAGGCATTGTAACATTATGCATGATTTAAGTAGGTACTAGTCGTGTTTTTACAACCGTATAGTAGCATAGAATATGTTGAAAAACGTATATGTTTTCTAAACTTCCCAATGCATCTGTCAAATATGAAGGTTATTACCGAAATGTCACTGAATGACAATCAAACAGTAACTTTATGAATTAAATTACGAAATGACTTACTGTTCTCAATTATGGCCTGATTTTAAATAGCTTGCCAATTTCTGGTTGGAATACTATACCAGTCTGAATAAATGAGTTTATATTAAAATATTTCCCGTGAGTGTGTACTATCAATTTCTTTTCGATTTCCAGCTACATTGTTAGTTTTCTAATATTAATTATCGACTTTAAATCAAACACTTTCCTAGCACCCTTCTAAAGAACAGACTGTCATATAGAAATTGAAGAAAAACAATGCTTTTTTTAGTTTAAAAAGATGATTGATAATTGTTTGAAAAAAATGCTCCAGTAACGAAATAAAAAACAACAGATTTTTTTACAATTTTATAATACATTTATAATTATTAAATGTTACCCTTTAGGGTATTTAATTGTTCAAGAAGGAAAGGGCAAATAGAAATTGCAGAAATTAAAACAACCACCTATTCTATTCGAAGTAGCAAGAATAAGTGACATGGGCATAAATAATACATAAGGGTTAGCCGTTGATAACAAAGTAAGTGTCAATGACACCAAGGACCGGGTGAAGCAAGGATTACAAGGATTTTGATAACAGAAAATTTGCTTAACTGTGCAACTAATCTGTACAGAAACAGAACAAGAGTACTACAGAAATATATTTTAAAAATAACAATGAAATATTCATGCACTCAATTTTGGCTATATTACAATAAATTCATGATTCGTTTTGGTTTACAACGCAATTTAATTTTTATTTATAAGAAAAAATGACAAGCTCCTCTATGCAGCGGATGCTATCATACACACTGTATACAAAGTCAATTAGAAGAGAATGTGTTCTATACACGGTAATTTAGAACAGGAGTCACAAAATGGACTTTCATATTCAACATCAAATTCTAAGCAAAAAATCTGGTGTGATACACGCACACAACTTCCTTTTACAGTGATCTTATAATTAGCCAAAAATTTGATTTTAAATTTTTAAGCATTTGTCAGTTAGTTCAAGAGACAAATTTTCTCTAGAATTTTAAGCGGAATTTAAAAATGTAATAATATACCGGGTGTTCTATTTAAAATAGAAGTTAATAAAAAAAATAGAAAAAAAAACAAAAGAAACCCATTTTAGAAGTATTCAACTGGAAAATCACCTATCTCACATCAATACACATTAAAAATGTAATAAAAATGTAAAGTTAAAAAAAAATCGTTAGAGCCGTTTTTGAAAAAATCGAAAAAAACTGAAAAATCAGTCAACACCTACTTCCGGTTATGCGATTTTCTTCAAAAGCTTGCTGTCGCATCTACATAGTACACAAAACTTATATATGAAGTTTCAGCGCCATACCTCTTTTCGTTTTTGAGATATTCTGTTCACAGACAGACAGACAGACACACACACACAGACAGACAGACAGACAGACAGACAGACCAATGAAAAAAAATATGTTTTTTGGGATCAGGGGCTCTAAACGTGAAGATCTGTTGAAAACTCAATTTCGAATATTTGGGATGAATCCAATACTTCCTTTATTGTAAAAGGAAGTAAAAAAGCAAGTTAAATTAACACTGTTAAACAAAAGGAATAATGAACCGCTATTTTAGCTACCTAGCTATAGAAAAATAACAAAACAATTATACTTTACAAAGACAATAAACCGCTCTAGCTATGCTAAAGCAAAAAGTAAATTAGACACAAGGCACGGAAACGGTGGGGGGGGGGGGGGGATTTCTAAAACTATGCGAGTTACATAAATATTGTGTATATAAAAGTAGGTACGAAGGTGATGCACATTATTAAAACAGTTTTGATTGTACAGGGTGGCTCGAAAAGTGTGGCAAATCAAAAGTACTTCTTTAATCGGAATGTCCCTATATTTAGGTAACTTGAAAGTTTTGTATCAAGTTGTATGGGTCTAACGTCAACTGTTTTGGTGATATTATAGTATATTAAAGTATGAGTGGATAACAAGGTCTTTAAAACACGCGCGGGTTTTCGAGCACGACGGCGTAGCCGGAGTGCTCGAAATAGAGCAAGTGTTTTAAAGACCAGTTATCCACGAATACTTTACGCTATTTTTTATTATACCTCCAATACTGGAAATAAATTACGCACTAAAAACTTAGAAATAATTTTTCTCGTGATAAATCGAGAGGGCATAATAATATTGCTACTATAGTTACGAGAATTATTACGTTTTTGTCGCGTCCTCGCGTCCATGTTCGTTGTTGCATTCAGTCGTTTCCTTGACAACCTTTAAAGCTCAGCGAGCTTTAATCGCCTGTATTCGCACGCTCAGGCGTGCTTTAAACGGCGATTCTGATGCAGGTATAATAAAAACAATTTTTGCGAATACAGGCGATTAAAGCACGCCGAGCTTTAAAGGTTGTCAAGGATACTACTGGATGCAACAACGGACATGGACGCGACAAAAATGTAAACAATTCTCGTAACTATAGTAGCAATATTATTATGGCCTCTCGATTTATCACGACAAAAATTATTTCTAAGTTTTTAGTGCGTAATTTATTTCCAGTATTGCAGGTATAATAAAAAATAGCGTAAAGTATTTGTGGATAACTGGTCTTTAAAACACTTGCTCTATTTCGAGCACTCCGGCTACGCCGTCGGGCTCGAAAACTCGCGCGTGTTTTAAAGACCTTGTTATCCACTCATACTTTAATATACTATTATGCAAAAAATGCTGAATTTCAGACGGCTGCTGTAACAGAACACACTTGAATGAAGAAATAGAAAAAGGGTGGTCTTGGGTATTACTGATAGAGATTTGCAAATTTATTTTGATATGTTACTTCATAACTCTAAATTCAACTGCTTTCCAGATATGCGTGTTTGCCATGAAAAAACAATTTAAGCCACTTAAGGTGCTCCATTTCAAGAAAAATCGACAGAAAAACTCCTTATTTTATATGCAAATAGACAAGCCAAGTATATTTATCCAAATAACTAATATTAAAATATCTTTAATTACTTTCCATATAATCTGTTTTTCCGAGAAAGGAGATGCGTACGATTTTCAAGGAACGTATGGGATCTCCAATAATTCTTTTTTCACTAAATTAGAAGGACTCTCAAGAAGTCTATCAGTGCTGTCAAAATAATTTCCGATGTCGTTTTACAAACTTTCGATCTTCCCATTATTCGCAGGAATAGAGATGAATGCGGTTACAGTTTGTGTGGAATTTGTTGACAAATCATCTGCTTTCTGTGGATTTTGAATTTCTACCGTCTTAACCTGATTGATATGAAAGGCAGTAGTTTTTGGTATTTGTATAAAAGCGTCTAATGTTTGTTTGCTCTTTAGAAGGTATCAACACTATAAAAAACTAAACAAAACAAAGCGAATAAATTTGAAATAACAATTTATAAAACGATTTTACGAATTTATAAAATGAGGCATTTCCTCACTGGTTTTATAAATAGCTACTTCATCACTGCAAAAAGTGAGACGTTTTGAAACTTCACTCAATTTTGAAAAGTGATATTTTATACCCATGGCACGAAAATGTTATAAAATAAGCATTGTTTTACATACGAGTACTTGCCTTTAAAATGAAAATTTTGCCGCCTTTGAATATTTTAAACTTTGACTAACTAGTTGTACAATTTAAAAAAAACAATGAACACATTATATTATTAACAATATTTAAAAAATCGCCGGTCACGATGCACCAGGTGCAGTTCATTGCTTTTTCTATTGGAGACTGGTGGACACTAGACAGGTAACCGAACCGACATCGACGAGTGACGAAAACTCCCACCAACGCTGGGGAGTGAGAGCAAATTTGTGCCTATTGCAATTAAAAAAAAATGAAGAATGTGGAAGCAGTATTTCAGCAAATTCAAATTTAAATTACGGAATGCTATAAGGGTTCGTTTTGGTTATAATTAAAACGAAATAGTCAAACTTTTTATCAGAATATATTTTTAACAGGCCCAAGGGGTGTCAATTGACCCCATTGACACCTTCTTGGATCCGCCAGTGAATCGAGGACTTGCTTAATGCAAACCTAGCGCTTTCTTAACTGCGCTACCTGGCTTTAAATTGTGGCGACAATACGAATTACGCCCCGCTCATCCGCCATTTTCAGGCAAATTAAAACAGAATTTGTATACACGAGAAGCAGCACACGATCAGGAAATGCATGTCATCAATGACGTAATTGGAACTGATCCATCTTACCAACTTTGGAGCAGCAACCAAATAGGTTTTCAATAAAAAATTAAAAAATCTCGACGAATAATTAAAAATGTAGATTATTTGTATCTTCTGTAAATATATACAGAGGTGCATAAAAACAGCCAGAGATGTAGGATCGTTATTTGTCTTCCGACTTTCAAAATTCATACAGCAAATTACATGGTTCAAGGACCGCTACATCCTGTAAAATCCTTTTTAGTTCGAAATGCCTCTGAATAACTCTCTTTTCAAATAGCAACTACAATTTTTTTATCTTTTTCCGGACTCCTCGGATTTTTCAGAATACAGTAATGTCAGAATATCATATTTTTCCTCATTGATAGTGAAGAAAAAACGTAAAAAATTACACATCGTGTGGACAGCAATAAAACAACAGAAAAGAAAATTGCTAAACCAACCTCAAAAATATCGCTTACCTAATTTTTAACAAATGTTGAACACTGCACAAGTTATTACAAGGTTTTTGAAAAATATACTTTCAAAATGCCAAAAAATGTAACAAACAAATCATTGTTGCTTTTGTAAGTTTAATATCAATATTTTGAAAATCAGCAAAACTTTTAGTTCTGAGTTACCTTGCTAACTTCATTTGTAACCAACATCTAAACCCGGTTTTTAACTACATTTCTATTAGTAGGAGAACCAACCGCAAAAAATTACACATAACGCGCATCGAATAGAGGCCTATAATAAATGAAAAATTCCTGTTATACTTTTCTAATTTTGTTTCTTCTCAAGTATGAGATAATAATAATAATAGTAAACAACTCTTTAACGGTACCGTTTTGACAAACTTGCTACTCGATAGAGGTCGATGCGTATTACCTGAAAACATCAAGTTGTTTCTCCCCACTCTTTCTTATCCCGCGATCTACCTTATCAGTCCGCGCGATTATAAGATGACCAGCCTACGTAGTCGGAGTGGGTTATGATTACACTTACACGAAAGCTTCCTATTTACTTTTTACGAAAATGCAGTGTTGCCATTGTTTAAACATGCGCAACAGACAACCCTTTGTTTTTTACGCGCGGCCCATTACATCCCGCCTGATTGTAAAAAAATAATAGATGAGGCGACGGTCGTAAAATGTGTAAATTAATATTCCCATGAAACGTCTTATAATAAGCTCACGTACGAGAACGTTTTTTTTTGTTATCTAAATTATGCCCTTGTAGAATCCCAAGATAAGAAAAGTACGTGAGACACTACATACCCTCTTACCTGACTTGTCTTCAAGAATTAGCGTAAAGTACACTTCACAATATATTAATTATGTACATAAAGCTAAACATGAAATATCCTTAAAGTTGTAAACATAATGCCAAATTCTAACACGTATTTGGAAAGCGAGATTTGTAGGTTTTATAGGCGCTGAAACAATTTCCGAAGGTGAGATTTTGGTCAGTAAGACGAATTATAGACATTTTAAGATCACACGACAGTGGGTCACGAGAGAAAACCAATCTCAATGCATTTTCTAAGTTTTGCTAGAGCCATTTAAATGATGTAATCCCAAAATTCTTACTACTTTACAGTTTATAGATTGTCCATCGTGGGATATTTTTAAATCAGCATATACATACTTCCATCACACTATGCATTCAAATCGACATCAGCTGTAGATGTGTTTACTCTAATGCTCAACCAAATCACACATATAAAGGCTGTTACAATCCAGCACCACGAACCTTGACCAGATGCCAGCCACAAGATGCCACCTGACAAGCCCCACAAATATGCTCACTCTGCTAATGATGTCGATGTAATCCACTTCCTTTGTAAACCATTCCTTGTTATCCAATTCAGTCGATGCATTGCAATTCCACAATAAACTCAATTCACATTCTTTTACTTTTAATTGCCTTTGTGGTTCATAACTGTATTAGATTGGTTTTCTCACCACATTCTAATATTCATCCATCTAGTCTGCTAATATATTTTTTAACATTTTAGTTTTTATTCTTCACCACGTCAATTTATATTCAAATTTAACCCTTTTTTTACCAAATATGTATTTAAAAACTTTTATAAAGGGGTTTATTTCTTAATTTCAAACGTTACAAATTACATCATTTTTGTTATCAAAAATTATATTCTAATCAATAATCTATCTCCTTAGCGATCTAGCTTATTTTTTACAGTCCAACACACTATTAAAGCTTTTTTATATGACTAATAGCTACTATTTTAAAGAGTATATTTCGAAAAAGTATTTGTCATTAACTTCCATTTTCATTTCAGATATTAAATTAAATTAAAATCCTACTGTTTCTCAATTAGCTTCATTTAATTAAATTATAAATTCTATTTCCTTTCTTTTTTAAATACATCTTAATAATTTTGGTATCCATTTCATATCTAAATTCATCTTTGTAATTTTTAATACTGTATTCTTATTAATCTGATTTTTAAACCCCTGTACCAATATCATAACAATAACTACATGCATCTTGAAAAAGCAACAATCAGGTAGCATGCATTTATGCAGGTCAATGGTATAAGACGCCGCTCGGTCGTCTATTTTCAACGAAATGTAAAGTTCCGTGTAGTTAAAATAGATTCTTTGACTAAAATATTTATGTCATTGCATTAGAACGCCACTAAAGCTTTAAAGATCATGTTGGCGAAAAATAATGGAACTTCAGAAATTGGGAAAACCTCACTAATATTTTTGTTAAATTCGGTTAGGAATTCCTCGATTTTTCAATACTCAATTGGATGCGGAAATTTTTCCAAACTAGAATGGAAAAATAAGACAAAAAAGAATCAACGCAAAGTTTATTTTTTATATATGTTAACTACAAAATTAGAACAATTTCCACTAATAGCACACGGCGACAGCAGCTGTCACACCGTAGCCCACGGTGACAGGCGCTCCGCTCCGCTGCTTAGAGGATTTAATTAAATTAAAACTTTTTCGTGCTTTTTTTGTAAATAAAAACCGGCCGACGATCTAAGTGTAAAAATTAGCAAACTTTTAAGCCATCGTACAACTCAATCGGTCCAGTATCTTCGGAGGAGATAGCGAACAAACATAGAAAGAAAGGCAGAAAGAAAGAGAGCAACGATTTTGTTATAGGATAATTAAATAATGAGTAATTTTCTACCGGATTTAACAAAATCTTGTGTACAATACGTTGGGAAAAGCATGTTTTTCCGTTTACGACGGAAACGGAAAAACATCACTTTTCCCAACTTATTGTACAAATAGCTTTATAAAAACGCCAATAAAGTCCTAATCAGAGAAGGAATGCAATTTCAGTAACAAAAATAACCTGGAACAAGTACTGCAATGGTATAAACGTAATGAAAATTTCAATTGTATGTACAAGACAGTAATAAAAAAAATTACATCAAAACACAGGAACAAACACAATAACTCAAGAAGAAAACAGACAATAAACAAGGCCACCTTCGTGAATAGTACAGTCTTCTAAAGAACTAAAAGTCAATAACAAACTAGTACTCTACAAGAGGCTTAATTATAGAATAGACGCGAAGAAACGTATGAATATGATTTAGTTACAAGTAACGAAGAGCCTTGTTATAAAGTTATAGGAGTGATAAGTCAAGAATATACGATTACGTGGGGGGGGGGGAATTATACTTATACCTTACACAATTACAGAAATTAAGAAAAAAACCTCTCTATTAAATGCACTAAAAATGATATCACAAACAAAATTTCATTTTTTGCCTTAAATTCCTCTCCGCTGATTGATAGCCTTATAAAAATCTGGTGTGATACACGCACACAACTTCTTTTTACAGCGATTTTATAATTAGCCAACAATTTGATTTTTAATTTTTAAGCATTTGTCAAAAATCTTATTAAGTTACAAATTCTACAGAAACCGTACAAAATAGAACGTTAGTTCAAGAGGCAAATTGTCTCTAAAATTTTAAGCTGAATTAAAAAATGTAATAATATACCGGGCGTTCTATTTAAAAAAGGAGTTAAAAAAAGGAAAGAAACAAAAGAAACCCATTGTAGACGTATTCAACTTGAAAATCACCTATCTCACATCAATATACATTAAAAATATGATAAAAACGTAAAATTTAAAAAAAAATTAGTAAAACCGTTTTTGAAAAAATCGAAAAAACTGAAAAATCAAAAGTAAACACAATACTTGCGATTATGGGATTTTCTTCAAAAGCTTGCTGTCACATCTATCGAGAGATAAAAAAAAAACTGTTCCTCTGGCCTACGATCTAAGTCTAACAATTAGCAACATTTTAAGCTATCATACAACTTAATCGGTCCAGTATCGTCGGAGGAGCTAGCAAACCAAGATACAAAGAGATCAACGATTTTATGTAGTGGATTTCAGCTGACACAAGTAAAGACGTGACTTTTCATTTCACAGCCCGCTGAGGAACAGTTTTTTTGGATCTCTCGATAGATAGTATCTACACAAAACTTATATATGACGTTTCAACGCCATACCTCTTTTCGTTTTTGAGATGTTCTGTTCACAGACAACCAGACAGACAGACAGACAGACAGACAGACAGGCAGACAGACCAATGAACAAAAACGTTTTTTGGGTTCAGGGGACTCTAAAACGTGAAGATCTGTTGAAAACTCAATTTCGAATTTCTGGGGTGAATCCAATACTTCCTTTATCATAAAAGGAAGTAAAAAAGGTTGAAATTAGATTTTACTAATTTTACTGAAAACTGGGAAAAGGCATTAGAGTGAAAATCGATTTATATTTTCTACCAATAAAAGATTTATTAAAGAGATATCTGTAATTTTTACGTATGGCTTTATGGGGTTGAACTTAGGAACCCCTATAAATGATTCTATTAAAGTTTTTAAAAATAAAAATGTTACTATAAAAAATATGCTGGAAAGCCTGAAATCTTTGTGTAAAAAAATAAAATAATGATGCCAGGCATTATGGCGAGTAATTGCGCTGTGCATTATAATGTATTTATTTTTACACAGAAATCATCACTTTCACGAAAAATGTAATAGAATAGAAAGTTTTTTAATAAATCAGGCTTTGTGGTAAATATTTTGTAATAATAAAGTTATTGTCCGTCAAAAAGTTCTAATATAAACCAGTATTTTAAAAGAAAAAGTTTATATGAAAAAATCTTAGTTGTAGTGGCAGCGTAATAAATCTGGAAGAGAACATTTCCGATGAATGTGCTGTCTGTCTTAGATCGGCAGGTGGTTTGCTTGGTAAGCACCTGCGAGTAATTGACAAACGTTATAAACACAACATAAACAATGTTGAGAATGATGGACAGCATCCGCAGACGCAGTGCAGTGCACGCAATTAGCAACGCAAGTATATGGCGATTTGATGCGCTATGCAGACAGCAGAAGCGTCGAACAAAAACGGCAGGAAACCTCGACAGCTAACAGGCTTACGAGGGCCGAGTTAGAAATCCCTTTTAGACGCAATAGACGTCGGCCAGTCGAGAATAAGGAGACTTCGGAACCACCCGGATAGATATTCAGAGGGGTCATAAATTCTCTTACTGATGCAAAACCCTAAGCCAGTGGCAGTTAGCACTTTCACTTGCACGGAATTCCAACCCAGGCAAGAGGGGCCAATAAATCAATCCACTGATGCAATCGGAAAGAGCCAATATAAACACGACCAGACCAAGCACTAAAACATTCGGCTTCGGAGATTCTATCCGAGTAATTAATTCGATGACAGTCTAAATACAGCGATTTTGATTATTATCACTCTAGTTGCTAATCGCGCACTATATTAATTTTTGTATGAAATTGTGCAATTATAAGTACGAGGGGGTATTGATAAGAACTTAGCCTACCATATAAAACGCCACAATATTTCAAAACAAAATTTTATTTATCCAACGTAATCTCCTTTAGACTTATACATTTAGCAGAACGTCCATAAAGTAATTCTAAACCATTGAAAAAAATCTTTGTCTTGGTCTGCCAACCACTCCTGAACGGCACATATTGCTTCGTTATTTGTCGGAAATCTTTTACCTTTCAAATGTTTTTTGAGTTTTGGGAACAAATAATAGTCTGACGGTACTAAATCCGGAGAATAGGGCGGGTGGTCAACCAATTTCATCAATTTTTTGCAGTGCAATCAACGACTTGTGATCTGAAGCGTTGTGTTGCAAAAAGAGCACACCTCTGGCAAGTCTTCCGCGGCGTTTTTCCACAAATTTCAACTCAGTATAATATACTCCCGTGATAGTTCTGCCCCGTCCAAATACGTAATCTATCAGAATTATCCCATCTTTGTCCCAGAAAACTGAAGCAAGAATCTTGCCAGCTAATTTTTGAACACGGAATTTTTTGGGTCGTGGAGACCCAACATGCTTCCAATGTTTGGATTGCTCTTTAGTCTCTGGGTCATAGTGATAGATCCACGTTTCGTCCATAGTAACAAGCCGATCCAAAAAGTTTAAGGAATCTTCTGCAAAACGGCAGCAGATTTCCTTTGACGTTGTCAATCGTACGCGCCTCTGATCAACGTTCAAGCATCTTGGAATCCATTTGGCCGAAAGCTTCTTTCTTTCTCATACCCAAGTCGTGATGGATGATGTGATACACACGTTCATAGGAAATGTGCAATGCTTCTGCAATATTCTTAATCACAATACGTCGATTTGTTGTTGAATCAATGTTTTCCGGAGTGGTCACAGAAATTGGTCTTCCAGGGCGGTGCTCATCTTTCACATCTGATCTTCCTCTTTTATATTCCGCAACCCAGTTTTTAATAGTGACGTATCAAGGACACTGATCACCTAAGGTTTCTATCAAATCAGCAAAAATATCTTTACCCGATAACCCTTCCAAAAATAAGTACTTAATAATACCGAAACTCGATTTTTTCAAATTCTATCTTTTTCTCAGACATGCTGTTTTCAAAAATTCACAGTTTGATATGACCGTTCAACATATGGATGTCAAACTTTGACAACTTATTTATAAAACATCATAGTTGTAACCATAGCAACCATATTCAATTTTCTTTACTAGAAACTTTCCAGGCTAACAAGATATCAATACCCCTTCGTATATGTGTGTCAATATTATTTAATTTTATTACAGAGTTGTTGTTATTCGCAAAGTATTTATCATTTCCAAATATTCTGGATGTTATCATCGACCTTATTGATAACCCAGGAACTACATTAAAACCTTAATTTTCGACAAGAAATGTCCTTTAAATTTTCTGCAGTTTTGCGCATTGTTGATTATAAAAATATGTGAATAGACTAGCATGCTCTTGTCAATTCATTTTACATGTCTGCTTTCAGAATGCATTATTGTTAAGTATGCAAGTTAAAGGAAAACCATATTTGTTCGCTCATCTAATTTTTCTCTTTTCCCTTTATTTATGTTATTAAATGACTGAAGAAGTTAGTAAAACTAGCGAAACGTATAAATAAAAATTTTCAATTTAATAAAGTGTGTTTACGACAAAATAATATTTATTTATAATAAAAAAATCATGCTTAATTAATAACACTTTAACTTAATAATCTCCTAAAATGCTCATTATTCGTTTTACCACAATAATTTTGAATAAAAGTAATAGTTTTAGAGTTAATATTCGCAAGTTTTTTCCATATCATAATATATAACATATAATGGCAACGAAGACGATCCTACACTATCACAAAGCTAAATTTTCTCGGCTCTATGGAAACGAGAGAGGGCAGTTTTTCCCGGCCAGCCCAGAAACAAAATTTTGTTGACTAGCCAAGAAAATAAGCAGATTTATATAGACACAGTTAGCCTTGCAATGATATGGCACTGTAAGTCTATGTCAAATTCGAGGATAGCAGGTTAGGTTTTGCGTCAGTCTGTGTCAAAACTGACGGAAAACCTCGAATTTGACATGGGGTTACAGTGCCAAAAACATATTATTCATTCATACGTTTGAATTTCCACAGCTGTCCCTTATGTATTTATGTGTTTGTATTACTTATTAAATAAAACTTCGTTTATCTTGAACATATTTAGCTTTCTGATAGTGTATGATAAAAAATAATATGTAAGCCATGGCGGTAAAGTGGTTTTCCAGTCCTCAAGAAGTGGCCAGGCTCGGCTGCGCCTCGCCTGTCCATATCTTCTTTCGTCCTTGAAAATAACCACTTGACCGCCTAGGTATACAATATACTATAGTTTTATTTTAAATCAAATTACCGGAAAACAATACCTCTATATGAAATTTCAAAACTGGCTCCGTTATAGTCCATATAATGTTTCCTTTAAGAAAATGTAATTCGCATACTTTTGTGTGTTTAGTTGAAGTAAAGTCTGCTCTTGGTAGTAGTAATTAAGTTTTAAAACGCTAGCAAATTGCCATGCTGTGACAATGCATTCATTTTACATCCACCTGTAACGGCTATTTACCTGTTTATTTGTGCAATATTGATGGTAAATCACTCACACGCACACCACCAAACACTAACAAAGGTACTAAGTGACGTGTTTGTTTGTTATGGACAAGATCTAAGCGGAGTACCATGTACCTTAGATGCAGACTGCTTTGCTCATATGGTCAAAGTCTTACTTAGCCGAGACTAAGGAGTTCCAACCCTAGCAAGAGATCTTTTACAGTAGCATAGAACCCACGGCTTTACATCACTTCTGAATGGTGGCATTTTTTATAGGTCTTTATCTACATTTTTTTATTTTTAAAAACCCCACCGGGACCGAGAATCAAACTCGCGACCTTTAGATCAGTAATAAGGATGCTTACCACTGATCTACCAGCCCCGGCTCTAAACTACTTGTGTCTTAAAAATCCTCAATTATAATTGATAATTGTAATCAACATGTAACTGTACACACAGTTCACGCGACGGCCATACTGATCGCCTTCTTTAGCGGATGTTACGAGACCGTGACGTCGGAGAGCTAAAGCCTTTTGTCCTTTAGAAAGTATTGTACAAACACAGCAGCTTTTTGTAGACAGCGAGCGGCATTATATTCAAAATGTTTCGGTAAGCAGTTCTAAGAAGTAAGATTTATTACTGAATTCGTCGAGTCACCGTTAATCACATGTATTTGGGAAATTTAGTAAGACAAGAAAGGCGGCCAAAATTTTCAGCTTAGGGGCGGCGAATTGCTAAATCCGTTTCTGATCTCGACAGAGAAGAAACGTGCATCAAACTTACTTTATAAACAAAGCAATACAATCAGTTATCTTTACATGAAGGTTCTTTTTCGAATTCAACTCCCAAATACCTGAGAAACGCAGTAGTTGAACTTTTACGATTTATTCTGTCCACTGCAGAAACGCAGTGTTCGATTTCAGCGAGGGGTCAACATTTATTATTATTTATGCAGAAGTGTCGCGTCGCTTCCATTGTGTGTTTGCAGCTTCTTGCCTCCATGTCGCAGCCGAAAAACGGGGATCCCTTTCAGCTCGATTCTCCACAGGAAGACGGCGTTTAAATTGCAAAACACAGCCGGGCAGCGTGCTGGGAGCTGAAGACAAATCCATTTATATGGAGCATATGTTTATGATCGTTTACGCGGGGTCTTGCCCCCTAATTCGCGAACAATAAACTTTTCATGTTCAACAAACGCACGTACAATGTGCGCGGCAAAAGTGAAATTGCGGCTCGAGCCGCGGACAAAAGATAAATGATTCAAGTGAAAGGCAATCTTGGCTTGTCATTGAATTAATCAGCAGCGAGGCACTGCTTCTGACAATGCCGCGTGCAGCCAGACAGCTCCATCGCGACTCCCCACAGACTATTACATGCCAGCCTGCTAGGTGGGTACTTTGGGGTTGCAAGAAAAATGGGGGACACCATCCGGTTTAAGTGGAAATAAATTACGCCGAGCGATCGGATTCCACTATGGAAAATATGCGGCATTCGAAAATACCACCAGTGAAATGGGTTCATTTATCAAAAACCTTTAGAAAACAGTATGCTTGCAAAAACAACCCTTAGTCAGTGATTTTTCTGCTTTACGGATCACAAAAGCATTGTTGGGCTTAAAAAAATCGCTCAGCGTTACCCATTTTTAAAACGAATTTTGCGCAGCGGCCATTGTGCTTGGAAACTGACGAAAGGTTATGGTCTCTGCACTAAGTCGTGATCGTACACAATCTGCGCTCTGCACAAGCAATTTACCTAATCTTATTAACAGTAAATCTCCTATACCTTGTATTTGCAAACTGTGTAAATTAAACATTTCAAGAAGGAAGAAAATTAACCATACCTAACAAGTTCTCCAACTACTACTACTAGGTAACCGATATATTTATAACGGATCGAGTTTAATATTTCTCCGACTTCTTATACAATGTAGACAAATTTTGCCACACGTTGGTTGACAAGTGCAATAGTTTTCACTAAATGCAATCTCTTAAGTACAAAAATATATAAATTGAATTTATGATCAATTTTCGAACAAGCCATGTAAATCTGACAGTTCCGTCTTAGGGCATGGATGAAGCTGTATTTAGGCTTACATTTATTTTTTGGTTTATTTTTAATAACAGGAAACCTCGTCAGCAGTAGGAATTATTTGGACACTTATAAATTATTATACATATGAAAAGAAAAACCTTCGAGTACTAAAAAAACGTTAATAACAAAAAATTGAACAATTTTAGAAAATATGTGCTACAATTAAGAACTTTAGGCAATAAAATAAAGAGAATTACTTACACAGATACAATTTTACAAAACGATCGCATTACCTATACAAATATATAGTAGCCAATCATGGAACATGGCGACGAATACATCAAGAATACAATCGACAGAAATGAAATTCTTAAGGGTTGTTAAGGGGAAACCCAATGAATCCATACGAAAAGAACTAGGAACAGTTCCACAAGGCAAAATTAAAGAGCACGGAAGACGCTGAAAAGAATACGTGACCTGAACTTATAACGAACAAGTATAGATATCAAGACGTTATGGTACAATCCAAAAAGAAGACCCAACAACGAAGTGGAAGTTCAGTCCGAACAGTCCAAAAGGACTACACCTTAAAGCAGCAGCAGAAGAAGAAAGAATAAATGAAACAGAGTTTTAATTTATTATTGATTATATTTCTTTCTAGTCGTAAACCGAAACAATCAGACAGTGCAGACTTTAGGGCAAGAAACAAAAGATATTATTCAAATATTGTTAAAGAAAAAAAAGAAAAAGGTATTCATAACTTACTAAGTAAATACAGCGAATGTGCAGAAGGGATAAAAACACCTACTTAATGTAAATATGCAATTCAGTTCAACAACATGCTGAACATTGAAACTGGACATCTGCGTAACTCACCGGTAGTGTTTGTTTTACGCCAGCTTCAACGGGCAGCGCCCGTGCGCCGGTTCAACAAGTGTGTTGTGCAAATTTGGCCAAAGGAAAATGAAATAAAAACGGCATGAGGCCTGCAGTAAATCGTTTGCTGCACACAAGTAAAAAGTGCAGCGAGTAAGCATTTGTAAATACGTTATAGCATTTTCTGGGAGTAGCGGTGGCTACACAATTTTGTAGCATATTCCAAGATACATTTAAAACGTCCATTGGGAGACGCCAATTTACGCTGCACACTAGGGTGATTCTAATTTTGCAACCTCGGTATTTTGTTTGTCGCACCCCTAAAGTCGTTCCAATGCCAAAAAAACTAACCCATACAAATTTTCAGCCTAATCGAACAATATTAACACGTGCCACCAAGTTTCGGATGTTTTCGAATTGCAGATTTTAATTGAATTCACTTGTTATCCATTTATATCTGACGAACAGGAAGTGCTATCGAAATTTTGATAATAACATAAATAAAAGGAAATTTTATTTTCTACAATTTTAGTTATATGCAATTTCTCCGCAAACCTACTGGATGTTAAAAAAATGCGTCAAGTATTAGAAAAACGTAATAATTCATTTTTTTTCTTTCTATTTTTAATTTGAAAACGTAGAAGTATTACAATTTTGAAGTAAATTGCAATCCATTATTTAATTTTAGGATAATAATACAAGTAAATAGACCTTATGATATATAAATTTTTGAAATTCAATTATTTCAATCGTTTACCTATTTTAAGCATATTGAAATATTTTTAGAATCAGTTATTTAAAAAAACAGAGTCGAAGTGTCGAACACAGTTTCTCTGTTTGTCAATACAAACCAGATGTTTAGAGGGAGGGTATACCATCAGGGGTGGTTGACTGTAGTGGCGTCATATGTCATTTGTTTTTCGAACCATTCAACCAGAAAAAGAGATCGAGCGACGCCACTCGTTTACTGAAATCTGGATTCCTTCTTCAGTTACTCTAGTTGAAAGCATCGCGAAAGGTGAACGGTATTACTTGTGCTGCGTGTTTAAATACTTTGAACTAGTGTCGTGCGTATTTTAAAATTTTAAAGCATAAAATGGCCTCAACGTCAAACGTTCTTCGTGAAAAAGACTAAATATTTTTAATAGGAAATGATGCACACTAAATTATTGGTAGTAAGTTGCTCTCAAACAAACAAGTTTTACAAGTAGTTTCTTTTAATATGCGTATAGTTAAATTAAATTTACGTGAAAGTGCAAAATTAATTATTCAAGCAGTAGTGTTTTAATAAAAAGCACGGATTCCGGCCAAGGAAAAACAACATTCCGTACAAAAGCTGGAATCACTATACTCTGAATGGAGTAGTCTGCAAAAACGAGGAAATAAAAGAACGGACTCAAAAAAGGAAGGAACAACAATTTGTTGAAAAATTTGACGACCTGTTCGATATCGCACATGCGAACGCTCTAGAATTAATAGATGTAAAAGATAAACAGTTTTTGCCTCTTCAAAGGCAAAAAGGGTAGTATGCTTGGTATTGATATCAGGTTACATCAACAAGAAAAGAGACAAGAAGAAAAAGAACTTACGAAGAGATGGAAAATTTAATAAGTATATGTAATTGTTTACTTCACGGCACAAATTAATGATATTGCGGAAAGAAGTATTAAGCTGATCGAAATATATAATAGCTTCATTACCAAAAAAAGAGGACCAAAAGCAGTACTTGCTACAAGTTGTTAGTGATCATCGGCGTCAATATCCGGATTCCAGTAGAGCTTCTTTAGCAAAAAACAGTAACTATTGTGATGTATTTAATATTTTACATATAGGTAACTTGCTATATTTGTGTTATTCTTAAGTTTGTAAATATAATTCTTAAAATTTATGTGACTTCCGTAATTATTTAATATTGTTCGTTTTATTTAATTTGTAAACAAAAATATTTTTGCTTAATTCGATTATATTTTTAATTATTAATATAAAAAAGCAAGAGAGCGTGTGGCCGGCTGGTAGAATGCTTGCGCCAGCAGTCGGCAGGTAGTGGGTTCGAGCCCCACACTTGTACATTGGAAACATCGAACGTTCTACGGCCATCATACGAACACCTTTGGCGGTCGTGACCCCTGTGAGGGCATTCTTCCCTAATTCAAGGGGTTAGGCTAGCCATCTACCCGGGCCGCGACTTAAGATAGCTTATAAAACCGCACTCAATGTGTGGGAAATAAAAGGCTCTCAGCCTAAATTAAGAGGAAGAAGAAGAATATAAAAAAGCAATTTTTCAAGAATTTTCACCATTTCTTAATATTTAACCCATATTTTTTGAAATTACAACAAGTTTACGAAGAATTTGCATATAACTAAATTTGTAGCCAATTAAATTTCCTTTTATTTATGTGATTATAAAAATTTCGATACGACTTACTGTGCGCGAAATATTAATTTGGAAACCTCCGGGGCTCGGTGGCACGTGTTACAATTATTCGATTGGGCTGAATTTTTTTATAGGTGTGTTTTTTTCGGAATTAGGACGACTTTAGGGGGTGCGACCAAAAAAAAAATCGAAAAAGTTTCTTCCACTAAGTATAACCAAAAAGTACTACATTTATAAAGAGAAGCAGCGCAATGCTAACATTAGTATCAATGTAATTTGGGTTGCATATCTGCATTTGTTTGGAAAATTGCACATTTTAGTCGAAAACGTCCCAGGTAGTCCATTATACAAAGGAACAGGTCGTTATCGTCTTAAGATTTTACAGTGTTGCAGCAAGTCCAACGTTCACCCTTGTAAACCAAATTGATTAGCTTTCTACCTACTTCAAGTTGATTCAAGCAACACACTATAAATTTTCTTGCTGAATGCAAACGTATAGGTACATTAAAAAATAAACTAGTTCCTTACTTTACAATTACGATTTAGTTTTTTACATTCATGAAAATAAACAATAATCAAGGAAAAAAAATCATTAATAAACAATAATATATGATACATATTCATTAATTGGTAACAAAGAACGTTTTATAGCGGGTGTAGAATTGAAAACATGAATCTAGAAAAAAAAGCCCCCTAAAGAAGCGTCGGAAAAAAGCTTAAAAGAAAGCGCGGCAAAAAGCAGGATGAAAAACGCAGAGGAAAAAAAATCCAATAGGATAAATATTTAAACTAAATAAATACTTCAAACAAAGAAAACAATCATTTGATCCACTACTAAGAGAGAATAGAATTACTAAAAAAATGTGAAGTTTTATTTAATTTGTCAGGTCATTTTGGTATTTTAAATAGCCACCTAGGCTTTAGGGCAGCGTGCCCGTATGCTAAACCCTTTTAGTTACTTATTTGGCTCCATCGCCTAATTCCAGAATCATGATTTTGCACATATTTGGCCCCAAACGCAGTATTTCTCGTCGGTTGGAGCGTCCCTCTGATGGCGCTTTGGCAGCCGAGCGCTATCGTTCGCAAGAATTCCGAATCTTCTAGAAAACAAGCCGGCATTAATTTGTTTCATCTTATCGCCTCGCGATTAGCTGCCGAGGTATAGTCACGTGGGGACGCGACCGATGTGACCTGTGGCAGCGCTTCCCTCTGGGCAGTTGATCGCAGCCCGTTGCAGAGAGCGTTCGTGTGGTGGTTGTGTGGGAGTTCCGATTTGTTTTCGGCGTAGCGTGGGTGCTTCTTGAGCCCAGTTCCTGCTCCCGTAAGTAAGGGATCGTGCCCCTTCATCTCGACCTTCGAGGATCTGTCCCGCAGAACGAAAGTGGCCCATTTTTCGTCGTCTAGTTGTACGCGTCCTGACGCGTCTCACGTCGCCATTATGGCGGATGTCCACCCATCCCTATAGCCGTCGAACATCGAATGTACCTGCCACCTAAGACTGCAGCCTGTCGCAACTCAACTGTACCAGGCTCCCCAACCGCCTACATATTAAGGTATGTGTTTTTGAACTGATTACCGCTGTGAACGCGAGTGTACCTGTCCCGCGGAGAGCATTTAAGCCCCGCGTACGAGCTGTATTGGGACGCCGCGAGCGAGCCCGTCACATCTCTTGTGTCTACAGGCACTGTCGTCATATTTGTACATTCATTCCAAATTACAGACTGTCTATGTTACAAGTGCTACTTTGTTCATTTCTGTTTGCTGCATAAGGCGTCGCGCCCGCATATTTGTACATTCATTCCAAATTACAGACTGTCTATGTTACAAGTGCTACTTTGTTCATTACTGTTCAACATCTGTCGCTAGGTTTAGAGCGCGCGCCAGCTGGTGTTTTCTTAGACATAATCTATTTATAGATATAGGGCGACGCACTCCGCTGCCCCATTGTAACCCGTGAGTCAATACATGATTTGTTAGTTAAGGGAACTATTGTTTTGTTTCGACTTGTGCATGTTCTGTTTCAGATACGCGCCCCCTTCAGTGTACTGATTATTGTGCGACGGGACGAGGGAGCTTTGAGCGTACAGGTGGGTGAGACAGCTGCGTAGTCGCGGTCGGATTGGCACCTAATTACAATCCTTGCATAAGGCAATCTCGAAATTGTTATTTGACCTTGCAACTCTTGAGTAATCCTATCGTCGGAGTATTTTGCGTGCTTCGCTCCCGTCTAACCGTCCAGGCCCGGTTAGTCGGGTTAAGACAGGCTTGGTGGCGCCCTCATGATTTTGACATACCCTATATATATATATGCCGCAACACGCTTGCCCAGAACGTATCGTGTGACTCACGCCCGACTCCTTGAGCGTTCCAGCCGTGGCCTTTAGCCTATTTTTAGCCGATCTCAGGGCAAGTGTGCCAGTTTTTCAGGACTGATTCCGTGGTGCGATGCTCACCTTGGGTGGGTGTCGTAAAGTTCTTTTAATACCGTAACAAATTTAAATCCCAAATTAACTAGAACTACAATAATGTCTATAAACTTTATTTTATGTCAGAAGACAAATTGTTGAAATACCTACACGAAAGTTG